>JAEQBH010001188.1:0-108463 GCA_016808115.1 Tetrastigma voinierianum
CATCCTCGTTTTAAGACAAAAGCATGGATCTTTCGAGCATAAAGAAAAATGTTCCATATAAGAAATGTACTACTTTCCTATAACTCCCTCGTCATGATATTGTATGCATCCGATGCAATCGCAAGCATAAGTGAGGTGGCATGCAGAAAACTACATAAGGATGGTGGTACATGTGTCATTGTTCAAACTTCGCTTAGCATTTAATCCGACTCATCCATCATTTGCATCTGAAAGTCGAAATGTGAGGTTAGGTTTGTGCACTGATGAGTTCCAATCATATGGGCAACCAGGTCAAAGATTCATGTCAGTTTGTAATATTAATAACTCATACAATTTACAAATTTTGATGTGTATGAAGGAAGAGTATATGTTTTTGAATCGTTATTGTTCCCCTGGCCAAAAATCCCGAAAAACAATTTGATGTTTTACAACCACCATTGGCCGAAATAAAGAATTATGGAAGTCGGGGTAGAAACATACATGATGTTTTTAAGAAAAGAAATTTTCACCACGTAGCTGCTCTTTATGTGGACAATAATAAGTGATTTCCCTATTCATGTCAGTTAGTATCAAGAGAAAGTATGTTTGTCCTATCGGTGATGGAAGATTCAAAGCGCATTTTCTCTTACAAAAGGAGAAAAAATGTCATGGTTTGACAATCATCGAAAGTTTTTGCTAAGATCATTTATGGCAAAGGAATAAGAGATGGTTTAGGAAGGGACGAAGAAAACTAAAAAGTGCACCACCTATATGGTCGTGAATCTAATTAATGAAATTCAAGGATTTTGGGTTTAAGAAAGGACACTCAGTGGAGAAGAGATAAATCGTGAGAATCCAAAATCATGTGGGGATGTGGTTGGAAAATGAAGTATCTTTGGGACTTACCTTATTGGAAAACTAACTTATTAGGGTACAATTTGGATGTTATGCACATTGAGAAAATTTTTTGATAATATTTTTAATACAAGGATGAATGTGTTAAAGGAAAACTAAGAATGCGGTTCAGTGGAAGATTCAAAGGAATTTTCTCGCCATCGGTCTCGAGTTACATTGAGATGAAAATGCAAACAAATATCCTAAGGCTTGTTACACATTGGATAAAGATGGGAAAGAACAACTTTATAAGTGGATTAAAAAGTTGAAATTTTTAGACGGTTATGTTTCTAACTTGCAGATGTGCTGATTCGTGAATAAACTATATGGAACAAGAAATATGATTGTCATATTTTATGCAAGAGGATTAATTTTGATTGCATTTCTGTGAGTTATCGTCAGCAATGTATGGCAAGCTTTGACAAAGTTGAGCATTTTTTTAAAGATTTAACCGCTTAGTAGTTATAATGTAGGATGACATGAAACGCTTAAGAAAATATTCCCATTTGGTATATGTGTTGTGAGCGCATATTTCCACCAAGTTTTTTTTTACTCCATGGAACATCTTCCAATCCATTTAGCTTATGAAGCAAGAGTTGTTGGCCCGGTGTAATATAGATGGATGTATCCATTTGAGCGGTGAGTTTAAAAACTTTTATGTATTGATACATATTAATAAAATTTATCTTATGTAATAATTAAAATCAATTCTTATTTTTAGGTACTTCAGTTGTTAATGTCGAATAAAGCTAAAGTTGAAGGTTCACTTGCGTAATGCATACTTGGTTGAAGAAGCCATCATTTGTGCATTATTTTCAATCCTTTCGTATATACACGACATCAAAAGTGTCGCCAGCATGCGATGGTCAGGATTTGATTTGGAAGAAGATTCTGAGATGCTTTCCATATTTAAATGTGGCCGGCCGATCATCAGGAAAAGCAAAACTCCGACATGAATCGATATGAATACAATGCAATTTCACGCATATATTGTTAAATTGTGATGAAGTAAAGCCATACATTCAAGAAATAACTAACTATGCGATTTTGTATTCATATATATTTTTAAATTTTGCAGAGTATAAATATAAAGATAAAAATAATAACACTAAATTTATTTTATGAATATAGAATCTTTAGCTAGAGTCGAGGCATCAACCTCATATTGAAGCTTTAGGAACCGATGTAAAACTGAGACAGAGTTTGCATTATGGTTTGAGAATTATAAGTAATTAATTTGTAGAATATAAAAATGAAAATATGTAAATATTTCTATAAGTCACACTTTATAATTCTATATAGGCACCCACAATCATGCAACATCTCTAAACTAAATGATCAAAGACCTCAGAAAAAAAGACTCACTTTATAGGGTGAAAATCATTTTCTCGTATTATGTTAACGGATATGTTCCACACAGAGGAACGTGGTTCAAAGAGCGGAGAAGAATAGTGGAGTGTGCATGGGAAGGTTCCAGCCATAGTGTGTAAATGAGCAAAGTACTATGGCTCGATTGCAAGAAATTTTGAGTTAGGAATAATCTCTACTCTACCAATAAAGAGAATTGTACTATTCATAACATGAGTTTGATCCAATCTTGAATCTTGGTACAAGAATTCACCCACGCATTAAACTTGTAGATGTCAAGAGCGAAGAGTATTCAATAAATATGAACCATTTATTCTTTGTTGTGTAAGCCGCTAAGTGTATTTTGCATCTTATCCTACTTTGAAGAGAAATGTGAATAATTGGTTAGTCGTTTCGCAAAGAAAGCAAAGTAAACAGATATGATGGCATTTCAAGAGGATGTTAAGACACATGAATTGATGCCGCACTAGATGACGTGACATCAATCTCTAAACGATGAAAATTGTTCATTTGTTTACATGGATAATACTGAAATTTAGAAAAATGCTGAATTGGCCTTGCAAATTGAAGATGATGAAGCCATCGATGTAGAGCAAGAATTTGATGATGATGATGATGAAGACACCGATGTAAAGCAAGAATTTGATGATGATGATAGCGAGACCAAGAATTAATGATTTATGACGAGCACTAAATAATTATATTCATATTTTGTTTGTAATTGGTTTCAAACAATATATAGAGTTTTACTATTTAATGTTATAATTAATGTAAGACTGTTAATGTTTTTTACTTAAATTTAAGATATTCAATTATATATTTTTTTTTTCAAGAGTGATAAACATACCGAATTACACTTCGTAATACGCGAGGATGTCCTCACCCCACCATCGCTTATTCCCAGACGCATTGCGCTCGGCGCTTTTTTCTACAAAGATCATCTAACATGGAACAAGCGTACTCATTACTAGGAGTTGAAGAAAATAAGTAAAGAATTTTTCTATATAATTTTATCTATATTATTGTGGTGTTTGTTAGTGTGTATGATACTGTTTTCTAATTTTGTATGTGTTTATGATATCAAATATTAGATTGGTTCTCCCATTTATTTTTATGTCGAACATTAATTTTTCAAAGTTGGTTCTGTAGGTAGCCTTTATTTCTTCTAGGCTGCGCATCTATACTTACATGCTTGGAAAATTTGTGAAAGACAAGAAGCAACCGGCTGTGATAGTGGAAAAGCATCTCTCAAGAGATATTAAAGACTTTTATCGGGAGGAGTTTAAGGTTAAAATATTTAGTGTATTTTTTTGTGTGAATAAAATAAATTAAAAGAAGGATTTCATAATTACAATTTCTTTTTGTTATTTTAACAAATAAAAATATTTTATCATTATTTATAACTATTTCAGACAAGTGGTAAGAGGTACACTTGGGAGAAGAGGCTATTAAGAGCTATTGGTGGCAAAATGTTAAAACGTAGTACACCAAACATGTCCACATTTGGAGGCATTCTAAGGATGGCAAGCCCGGTTGTGTCACCCAAGAAATTTGGGATAATTACAACAAATATTGAACATCAGAGAATGGAAAGCAGAGAGCCTAGAATCTAAACAGAACGTTTAAGTGAGACTGGGTGGTCCCGTACCTGGCACTACATAAGGGATTCATCTATGTAAGGAGCATTATTTAAAATGGTAAATTATTAATTATTTAGTGCTCTAATTTAAGGTTTTTATATATTTCTTTTTCAATTTAAACTTTTTAAAATCAGAATTACTAAATCTATTATGTCAAGATCAAGAGTCGCAACGTCCCATTAGTCGGGAGCTATTCAAGAAAGTGCACATGAAAAAGACGGAACATTTGTGGATGCCAAGTCAAAGCAAGAATGGTGGTTCATCTTTTATTATTTAGTAATTTTAAAGTTATTTAATAATTGTTAAATCATAAATTTTAATATTAACTCGAACAAATTTTTAATTTAGATCGCATGGAGGAGTTAAGTTTTCTTTCTTCTCACTTTTAGATGATGGTTCATAACCTACCGGGCTGACATAGATTAATTTTTTTTATTTGGAGTTGTAGGTGGAGAGGAAGTTAAGAGATTTATGTCTTGCTCACTGGTGAAACCCCAGAAAACGAATTTTTCCAAAAGGGCTATAAATGGTAATTGTCAAAATCCCACTTTTCTAGATCTTGATGATGAAACTTAATTTCACCGTTGGAATCATCTAGTGAATTCTAGCTACCATGTCGACTTCATTAATCTGAGATAATGAATTTCACGCTTGAGGCATTTAGAGGGAATGATGACACTGCACCGCAGTGGCTCAAGAGGCGCCACGCACAAGATGCGGACAATTCAAACATTGTGCTCAGATGGCTCATGAGACACATGGCATCATGCGATTCGAGGGTAAATCCAATAAGGAAGTGATATGGATGCAGAAACCCAAGAAAGAAATCATGAGTGATGTTGGAATGGAGAAGACTTTTCTCGACTCCATCTCACCAACTGCCTGGGAGGGAAGGAGGACAGAGAGAGACCAAACTATGAGAAAGAGAGAAAAGAGAGGATTTGTAGAAGCCCCACCTCTCTCTAAGATCTCAAAGGATCTGACAAATGGTTTCCCAGGAGGCGAGAGGTTAAAGTCAAGCCCCACCCAAGGACTACACGCGGGTACTGGCCGGAGTTTCAAAATTTGAAGGTAGGAGTTTTTCTCCTACTTGTTTTACTCTTTGTCTAAGGTCATTTTAATTCGCTGTGATTTGTTACGCTCTGATGGTCGTATTAGTTCCAAAAGATTTCCGACCGAGCGAAGAAATCTCTATAGGGAGTTTTGACAGCCCACTGATCATAGGGTTATCATGGGTGAATAACATGGCCGACAAGGTTTTGCGAAGTTCCAAGACACCCGCCGGATTGGCCTACCATGAGCCACTTGTGTTATTATATGGAATGAATAACATAAAAATTTGCACATATTAACAGTTGATCAGATGATGTGTTGAATGTTTCGTGTCATCAGATGAGCATTAGGGCGGAGTAACCCAAGTAGGAAAATTCCACTACTAGGCATTGCTCACCTTGTCGAGGGAAAAAACTATTTAAATCAAGACGACTGGGACGGACGATCCGGAGGCCTAGAGGCGAAGAAATGGCCATATGCCTGCGCTATTTCTTGTAAAATTTCGGGGCAAGAGACTCCAATTTTGATAAATTGTAATCAAAATAATTTGTAATTAAACTTTTTATAATATATGCATTTGAAGTTGTATGAACGCAGGGCCCTATCAATGCTTTAAACACATGCGGGTCCCGCGCACGCGAGACATGTAGATTACGTCGACGGCCTACAACTTAACACCCCGGTTTTGGCGCCACACACGGGTTTCTCGTGACGGTCTATCCTTCCTCCGCTGAAAGTACCGAGCTCAATCTCCACGCGATCCGCAGCCGAAAGTTAGAGATCAGCAGCAGAGCTCAGAGACAAGAAAGCGTAGACGGATAGAGCAATTGCCGAAAGAATCGCTGAAAGAGAGCCGCTTTCATGAGATGCAAGAGCAGAGGCGCTTCATGGATTCCTATGCAATCTAGTCAACGCTTAATGATCGATCATCTCGTACCCAAGCTTGGTGATGACTTCTTTAATGTTGATGTAAACATAAATGTTTATTATTAGTTATGCTTCACTTATATAACTTTAATTTTTTTTATGTATACTGTTTAATGTTTTAGCATATGAAAGACATTTTTAATTATTGAATTTTAATATTTTTCTAATTTTATTAAAATGTATCAAAATATATTCTAATTAAAAATAATATTTAATTTATAAAAAATTATATAAAATATACCACAGTGACAAAGGCCAGTGATCTTTAATAGTGACAAAATGTTATTGATGGATTTTTGTCATTAATCCGTCACAAAATTGAAAAGGATTTCTAGCACTAATCCATCACAAAATTATGACGGATTTTTGTCACTAATCCGTCACAATTTTGTGACGGATTTCTATCACTAATCCGTCACAATTTTGTGACATATTTTTTTCGTTATTTCATCACAATTTTGCGACGATTTTGTCACTATTCTCAGCCACAATTTTTCACTAAATACATTTCTCATGATGCAAATTTAGCGATGGAACTATTTCCAGCCACAAATTTTGTGACAGATGAGGTCACAATCTGTCATATTTGTGACAGATTTAGGATCGAATTCATACCATCACAAATCCATCACAAAATTGTAACAGATTATAGTCACAAATCCATCACAATTTTGTGATAGATTTGTGACTGGAATAGTGACAAAAATCTGTCACAATTTTGTGACGAAAACACCTTTTTCTACCATTGAATTTTTTGTGATGGAAACTATTTCCATCACAATATTTTGACGATTATCAAAACGCTACAAAATTTAAGACGATTGTTGTGACGAGAAATCGCTACAAATCCATCACTAAACATAATTTGTGACGGAATTATGACGGAAATTTCCGTCACTATTTTTGTTTTTTCTTGTAGTTTATCAGTCATACTGGTCGTGATCTATTCATGGCATGCGTGTATTCAAAGCGTGGCATTGTGTAACCGGTACTGCATGTGCACTTAGGTAGGAGTAGCCTCGAGGAGATATATCTATTAGGCTTTGCCTACCCGCCGTGGGACTTCACCCTTCGTGCATTGACGAGACGACGCCTTTCTGAGGTCGTGGAGCGAAGAGGGGTCGTTATGGCCTTGAACACTATGTTTGTAAAATATATTTGGGACAATATGTTTTGATATATTTTGGCTTGTAAAGAGTCAGATATCAAACTCTTTTGTATACACACATGGGAAGTTTACACATTTGCAAGAAAAATATAGAGAAATGAGTCCCCTGAATGGATTACCAAATAAGGGACACCTGATCATCCGACGCCACAATATTCCATCGTTGATGGGTTATCAACTGGACCCCCGAGTTGGGGCGCCACATATATTTCATCATGTTAATTGATGATTATTCCCGTTATGGTTTTGTCGAGCTCATTCAGGAGAAGTCTAAATCTTTAGAGGCTTTTGAATTTAAAGTTGAGCTCCAACAAGGGAAGATGATCAAAGTGGTTCATTCTAACAAAGGTGGTGAGTATTATGGTAGATATGATGAGAAGGGATGCAACCCTGACCATTTATGAGGTAACCTTCTGTGAATGTGGCATTGATGCTTAGTATACAATGCCTAGTATTCTCAACAAAAATGGATCAGAGTAGGAGAAATCACATGCTTTATATGGTGCGATGTATGCTTGTTAGTTCCTCACTACTTGAGTTCTTGTGGGGTGAAGCCTTGAAAACTATAGCTTATATTTTGAATCAAGTGCCTAGTAAGTCTATTTCTAAGACTCCATATGAGCTCTAGTCATAAAACAAGCCTAGTCTTCATCACTTCCATGTTTGGGGTTGCAAGGTGGAAGTGAGACCGTACAACCTGCAATCCAAGAAACTTGATCCAAAAACCATTAGTAGGTACTTTATTAGTTATTGTGTGGGATCAAGAGGTTCTAGGTTTTATTACCCGTCGCACACCACCAAAGTGATTGAGCCAGATCGAGCTATCTATTTTGAGGATGATAATGATACAAGCTAAGGGCTAAGAGAAATTGTGTTCAAGGAACACCCAGCTTTTATTCCTGTGTTCCACTCCAATTTAGCCTGTTGACCAAGATCCGCAGCTACTGCTGCATGATGAATCAATTGAGGATGTAGATCCAATAGCCCCAAATGTATATCCAGTAGCCCTAGATGTAACCATAGATATACCCTTGAGGATGTCAGATAGGGCGCGTAGGTCCGTGATTTCAGATGACTATTTTGTCTACTTGCAAAAGCCTGAGTATGATGTGAGTGATGTATCAGATCCGACTACTTACAAAGAAGCCATTGTTAGTTCTCAATCCAACTTTTAGATTGATGCAATGAAAGATGAGATGACTTCCCATGTCACGTATCAGCGTGGAGCTCAGAGATTCGCAGATGGCGGTGCACTCCATTGGGCGCAAACGTGGGTATTCAAGACCAAGCACGATGCCAAGGGATGTAGAGAGATGTAAAACAAGATTAGTGGCTATAGTTATGTCAACGAGAAGGTATTGATTTAAAGGAAACCTTCTCTCCTTTGTCCACTAAAGACTCTTTATGCATTATATTATGACTATAGTTACCGTTTGGATTTAGAGTTGCATCGTATGGACGTGGAGATAACTTTCTTGAATGGAGACTTAGTTGAAGATGTTTACATGTTTCAACCTATTGGTTTTGAGGAAGTTGGTAAGGAACATATGGTTTGTAAACACCAGAAATCAATTTATGGTTTAAAGCAAGCTTCTAGGCGGTATCTCAAGTTTGATGAAGTTGTCATCGCCAATGGTTTGAAGGAGAACATCCTCAATCAATGCATATATATGAAGGTCAGTGGGAGCAAGTTCATATTCTTGGTTTTATATGTTGATGATATTTTGCTTGTAGCAAACGATACTGACCTGGTGATTGAGACAAAACAATTATTGTTTAGCCATTTTGATATGAAGGATCTTGGGAAAGCATCTTATGTCTTGGGTATACAGATACTTCGCGATAGACCTAGTGGCATTCTGACATTGTCCCAACAAACGTATATTGAATGCATTCTGAAAAGGTTCAATATGCAATCATGTTCTTCTGGTAAGGCACCAATTGTAAAAGGTGATTGATTTTCCAACAGTCAATGTCCCTAGAATGATATTAAGAGAGATCAGATGAAAGCAATCCCTTATTCTTCAATTGTGGGCATCTTAATGTAGTGTCAAGTATGCACACGCCCCATTGCTTTTGTTGGCTACGCGTGTTGGGCAAAATTTGAGTGATCTTGGTCAAAGCATTGAAAGAGGCTAAGAAAGTTTTAAGGTATCTTAAAGGTACCAAGGACTTATGTTGACATATTTAAAAAATCGGTTAATTTAAGGTAGTCGGGTTTAGTGATCTGACAGTGTGTTTATGTGGGATAATAAAAAAGTCCACTTATGGTTGGTTATATCTTTATGATGACCGGTTGAGTCAAGCTGCGGAAAAGTGTCGCTGCATAATTTACAACTTCTTATATTATGGAGAGGCAAGAGTATGTGGCGGCAGAGGCTACTTGTTATGCAATATGGTCATAATCATTTCACTCTTTAGAGGTCGTTAACTCCATTTCTGCATTCATCAAATTGTTCTGATAATTCCGCAGCTGTATCTTTCTCTAGGAACACTAGGAGAACTTCTCGTCCCAAACACATTGATGTGAAGTTCTTTCGTGGAAAGAGAAAGAAAAGTCCTCATTCTCGAATACACATGCTCATTTAATTAGCAAGATTGGTGGCGCACTCCACTAACCAAAGGCTTACTCTATTTGTGTTTCAAGAACATGGTATGGATGCTAAGAGCCTAGAATCTTTGCTTTAGTGGGGAGTTCATTTCTTCATGTATTTTAGAGGAAAGCCTATGTTTTTCATTATTACATGTTTTTCATGTTTTTTGTTATTATATGCACATTTTGACATTTGTCATTATCTTATAGATTTTATGTCATTTTGATCATATGAATAGGATAGAATGATGTTTTCTTTCTAATGAATCAATACTTTGTCAATGCTTCGATTCAAGAGGCACTGACAGGATGATTTATGCATCCCTTGGTGTATTAATCACACATGACGGTTATGGCTATGTAAACCTCTTGTTGAAGCATTCGAAGTTATGATTTTGATTAGTAAAGGCTCGATTATATGATTTATGCATCATCTTGCAAGACTACTGTATATGATTGGTTATGACTATGTAAATCTATTGTGAAAGCATTTGAGTTATGATTATGTTGTCCAAGTGGGAGAGTGTTAGAATAATTTATTAATCTATGGACTACATAACCATATTACAATTTTAATTGTAATTTTATGCATGTCAATTGTGAGCCATTTATGGGATGGATTAATATTAACTAGCTATGGGCCCATGGTTATATCTTCTCCCTTGCTTTGGTAAGCCCATTAGATCAAAGCCCAATTGTTCCCTTGTGCTCTATATATATATGAGTAAATAGAGCCCTAGAATTCAATAAGGGTTTAGTAAAACACACTTTTGGGAGAAGGAAAGATCCATTTTCGATCCTAACTTTTCTTTGATCTCATCCCTTGCAGATTTGGGAGACTAATGGCAGCCAACAATTCTAAATCCATGCCAGGTATGTTTTTTACACATTACGAATTGATATGCTTATTTTTTCAATAAAGCTATTATTTTGTAATGTATTTATTCGATCCTTTGATTATTGATCAATTGTTTTTGGGATTAATAAATACTCTTGGTTTTAACAAAATAATTTTAGCATTGAGGCCTTATCATTGGTGTGCTTATTGAGAGCCAGCATGAATGGGAGATGGCTACATGGAAAGGGGCTACTTAAAGAGGGCTACCTGGGTCGGGTGCGTGGGTCTTGGAGCTTAATGCTAGCAAAAAGTAGCCACCTAGAGTGAATGTCGTCCACGAACGTTCGGTTTTTCAACGGGTATGAAATGATATGATTATCGGCATTATTAAGAGTGTGGAGGGTACTTTTGCTTAAGAGGTCCTCCCATATCCGGCCGGTCTTTATCGTCTCACGAAAGCACAATGATGTGGCTTCAAGCCCAACTGAGAGCCAGCCTAAAGACCTACTTCTGTTAGATGGGTGAACCTCTCAAGTTTAGGTACCACTCCCCACTCTTGTGTGGAATCGATGTGGGATCATATCATGCTTGATGCTAGACTATCATGAAATGGATTCTTTTGCTCATATTAATTAATGTGACTGCTCTTCATGCTTTTGTAATGCTATATCAAAGTTTCAATAAGAATGGAACTGTGTTTTTATTTTCCTTTTTCGCATTTGGTAAATTTAACTTAAAATGAAGAAGGATTGTTTTGGAAAGTCGGGTTAAAATCTTTTTTTTTTTTTTTCCAACCAGTTGAGAAAAGGGGCATTTTAGGAAGAGTATATTCCTCCCACACGTGCAAAACCATTTAGGAATTATTTTTGAAGTCAATTATTCAACCCTTGGGTTTCAATTTTCTAAAACATTTTTAAATAGAATGAGATTGAAACCACAACATAATTTTACCATTTTTATTATCACAATTTTTATTTGAAAGGAATTGATAACCAAACTTCTAAAAACATTAAACAAATATTATAAAAAGAGAATAATTATTAATATTTATCATTCTTTATGAAAAAGTAAATAATTTTTCAAGATTTGGATTTTTATTTTTATTTTTTGAAATATATTTGGAATTGAGCTAGAGATGGGAAATTTGTGAGTCCTTCATTATTAGGTAATTAAAGTTTAAATTTATAAGATAAATCTAAGTTTGAATAAATTTATCTATCTATATCTATACTATACTATATTATATTATACTACTTATATACGATATATTTTACACTTTTTAGTTCCAAAAGTATCCTTGTTATAGTATAGCTTTTCTTCTACAAATACCTTTTGTTAATAGCTTTCTGGTCTACATTCAATTCAATTTCATTAATCGTTCTTAAAGGATTTAGTATATTTGAAAATGAAAGCTTGACATTTCTTACCGAAAACAACTAAAAAATTTAAAGCTTGGCGTTTCTTATAGGAAAGAACTAAAAATTTTAACTGATCCTACAAGTAATTTGTGCCTCCATTTTGTACCAATGGTTTCTGTAAGTGATTTAGTATATTTGAAAAGGAAAGCTTCAATTTTTATAGGAAAGAACTGAAAATTTCAACCACAAGAAACTTTTACGTTTATTAAAGAAAGAATTGAAAATTTCAAAAATGGCACAAGTAAGGAAGTACAAATCTAAAGTGTTTAGATTTTAAAAAAGAATAGTACAAATATATATATATATATATATATATATATATATATATATATATATATATATATTAAAAATATTTGGTAACTAAAAGTTTCAAATTTATAAAGATAGATTTTATTTTTGAATATTATCCCGGTCTATTTTTGATATTTTATGTTTAAGAATAGAAAGTCTTCTATAAATATAAGAATTCTTATGTAAGGGACATTAATATCCATACTGATAACAAAACTATTATATATAATTCATTTTTTTTCCTTGATCTTGATAAATTGAATATCTTTATATTAAATTTTAAAACTTTTGGTTATTAGTTCAGATAAAGAAAATCAATATTGGAAAAAAGTTTTATGAAATTCAGTTCTTATGCATTTGATTAAACAGTTTTTCAAATTTTTTTACTTCACATTTTTCATAGATGTTTATTTTTATTTGGGATAAGGTACATAAATGCACATGACTTTTGGTCAAATGTCAAATTTAGATCCTAAAATTTTTTTTCTAAACTTTTTTTGTGTTCAATCATGTCCCTAACGTTTCTACCATGACATACTTATATGCCAACCGTTAATGGAATCAACAGATGAACAAATAGGGATTAACGACAATATGTGTGGCAAGCTCACGTTCATTTGATGATCCTTTACATGCATTTTTAATCCTAAAACTCTTTGGACCCAAATACTAATAGGATCCCCAATTTTTCCTCCAATTCTTCTTCCTCATGAAACCGTGTGAGGGAGAGTGAAGTGGGGTGAGAGCTGAGAGACTCGAACCCAAGACAAGCGACTAGAGGCCCGCCCCAAAGATCTGCAAGGGAGTCAGGAAGGCCAGACGTCGGCCAGACGTTTATATGATGAGGGTACGTGGGAGTGGTGATTGCAAAAGGGACAAGAATCTCAAGCTACATGATGGTCGCCAATGGCTATAACTTTTGGACTCACCAAGCTTATTAGTTCAAAAGGACTATGAATACATGCCCTGTAGGCTTCCTTTTTTTTTCCTTAATTTCTCTTATTCCTCCTTCCCCGATTTGTTATGGGTGTTACTTTTGATAGAATCATATACGCCATCCTAAACATACTACTAATATGGAAACATGAAAAGAAATAGGATCTTACATACCCAATGAGACATTGATTTTCTTAAAAGCCTCTAAACCTGATCACAAAGAACCAACCCGTATAATCTTTTTGCTTTCCCTTACTTTGCTCTCTCGAATTGATGGAATTCTCAAAGAATGAATGAATTTTCTTGATGTGATAGAGCAGTAAGAGAGGACTCATTTATATAGTAGTTCTCTTATCAAGAACTACAATCAAGCTGCTTTGAAAGTTTACCACTTTAAACTTTCAAAATTTTATAGTTTCAAAAGTTTAAACAAAAGGGTTGCACCATTTCATAATCTTATAAAACCTTACATTTCTTATACTAGCAATCATTAATAAGTTTTTTGAGTTAACAAAATACATGAATCATAGAAAGAGATAAGTCCTCTACTAATGAGTATTATCAACTATGTATCACAATGCATTTTGCTTCTAATGTCTCATGTGGTAAATAAAACTAATGAATAAACCCGTTTATTCTAGGTCCAAATGAAATATACTTTCAAATGAATTGGCGCATATGAAATGAGAAAATAATCAGATGTATAAAAATTTCATGAACTAAATGTATATATACAATTACAAAGAGGAAACAATCCCCATTCTGTCTACATGATCCTTGAATCTCATGGGTGGCATGTGATGAGTCTTAAACTCATCATTTTCAGTCCATTTTTCTAGCTTGCTTTTAGTATTTTCAGAGCTATTTTAATGCAAAATTAGGGAGTATTTACCAAACTTATGTTTTGCAGGCTTTAATTCAAGGAGAAAAATCCAGCAAGAAAGAAGAGAAAAACAACAATTACAACAGTCTATGTCATGACTGAAATTTGTGTGTCGCGACAAACTTCCAAGCAATTACCAAAGAAACTGTGTCGCAACAACATTTCATTACTTACAACACCATAATCGATTGTTGACAATTGAGCTAGAGTCGATAGAAGACAATTCGCCTTGAGAGAATGGAAAAACACATATGCACGTCAGTTGGGAACAAGATAGTTTGTGTTGCGACATAATGCTGAACTAAAGGCAGAATATTTGTCGCGGCAGAATCCTCTCTGTTGCAACACTAACTTCTGCAAAATGGAAAAGTTTGTTGAGACAGAAAAGATGATGGAGAAGAAGTTTAGGTCATGACAAGAAAACTAGGTTGTGACAAAGGGTGCTTAATGTATGAACTGACCTGGTTGCAACAAGGAGAGTTAATGTTGCGATATACTTCAAGCTTAAAAGGTGTTTTGATGTTGCATGACAAGATCTTGGTCGCTGACATGAAGTCGTTGAACAGAAAGTCTGTCGCGACAAAGGAAAATGGGTCGCGACACGAAGGCAGGAGCTAAGGAAGACAAGTTATGTCGCAGAGAAAAGCGGGTTGCGACATACAAAACTATCCCAAACCTGAAATTATAGGTCACAACATAAAAAATGGGATTCTGATAAGGAAAAGGCTAAGTGGTGATAGAACTGCATTAAGTAACGGACTTTTTGGAGTCGCGACCGAGATGACAATAATGCAAGATAGTGATGTTGCAACAAGAGCGAACATAAATAATCTTTGTCGAGATAAAAAAGTTGGGTCGCGACACCAATTTGAAGTAAGCTGGCAACTGTATCCTGACACCGAAAACATTATCATGGCCCGAAATCGAGGAAGAACATGCCGACTTGGGTCGCGACACCAGCTTCTTATTTGCACTTAAAGGTGTTTGGGACATGGGTATTGATGTTGCGACATACATGTTTGAGGAATGAATACAATATTGTCACGACAAAGTAAACTCTATCGCAATAGAGTTATCATACTGAAGGAAAGAAAAATGTCGCAACAAAAAAATATGTTGTCTCAACTCAAGCAAGAATGAGTACAAGATCTTCAAGTCGCGACAGACAACTGCATACACGTAACAAGGACCTACAACAAAGAAAGCAAAACTCTGTCGCGACACAACTTTCAGGTCACGATTGAGAAGACAACCTGGGCCTAAAATTTAGGGATTCATAAAAGAAGCATTGAAGTTAGGGCCTAAACTTTTAGGGCTCTATAAATCGAAGCATTTGCGGAGAGAGTGGCGGTCGAGGATTAACAGCAACTGAGACAGTGCTTAGGGAGCGGGGACTCTTTTGTATTATATTTTTTTCTTTTTCTTTTATTTTTATTTTTATTTTTTATTCTCTTATTTTTCATTTCTTCGTAGATTAGCATTAGCGTGATATTTGATTCGTTACTGGATCTGACTCAGAAGTTTTGAAGTTGAAATTAATGTTGAAATTCATTTACGATTGTTGTTTGAATGCAATGAACTCCATACAAAAGTTGGAACTCATTTATTCAATTGATCGCAGTTATAGTGGAATTTTCTTGATCAGTATTTCAATGTATACTGTAATCCAGTTTTCAAGAACACAACTTCCACTAGGAAAGATCTGATGTTAGTTATAGTCTTTTCTGCAAATTGAGAAGAAAATTTCCTGAGTTGAATTTTGAGTTTATTTGAATGGTGTTGTTCTTGGAATTATATGTTCCCAATTTTAGTAGCTTATACCCATGAAAGGACTATTATTGGCTACGATTTCGGAGAGCCCTCCCCGAATGACCTGAGATTGAGATTCACGAGAGCTTAGACCGATTAAAGGGGTATGTTAGGTAACATTGAAGAATAATGAGCTCTGAAAGGGTTACTTAGATAAATCCCTCAATTTCCTCATGGTTTGATAATAGGTTGAGTGATATATCAATTGATCAATTAGAAGTCTCAGCAGTGCGGAAGAATGATCTTGATCCCGTGTTAGCATGAGATCTAATTAAGGAAAGAGAAAACTCTTTTAGATCTTAAGGATGAGACATCATTCTTATTGTAGAGATATTGCAGTTGCCTTGTCTTGGGAAGCAATAAATCTACAGTCATAAGAAATTGGTATGAAGTATTGGAAAAGAAAAATACCTAGATCTTATAGAGAAATTCTATTTACAAGTAATTGATTAGAATCGTGTTTTAGGAATGAACATGAACCTCTACTCAGTGAAAAGTATGGTTAGAGAAGGAATCTAAACTATACTATCTTGCCTCTTGACAAATTCAGATTCAACTCGAGGAAAATAGATAGAGATTAGGATGCGAGGAATTGGCAGAGATTTCCTGGCCATTAAATCCAGTCATTTACTTCGGCAATGATCTAGTTCAGTCTAGTATACATTTAGGATTTAACTTTTTTCTTTTATATTAAATGTAGGATTCTAGTTTTTTTGAAATTCTTATTAGGTTACTAAATTTTCATATAAACTAGACGTTCAAAATGAGTGTAAAAAACTTAAGTAGTTAAGGGTGAGTTAAAGTTTATTCCTTTCAATCTATATGGGAGCGATATCCAGACTTATAGATTAACTTTATTACTTGTACAACTGTGCTTGCAGTTTTAAGACCAAAGAAATCTTTAATTGAGTTTAGTGACCACAGGTGAAATTCTTCTTAGGAGTATACAATGTAAATTCACAGTGAACAAGTTTTGGTGCCTTTATGCGAGATTCTAGTTTGTCTTTGGTAATAGTAGCAAAAATTTGTATATATCATTTGATCAACAAGTTTTTGGCGTCGTTGCCGGGGATTAATTTTTAGTCTTCTAGTAATGGTTTCAATAATTTGAATATGCACAACTTTTGGTCAACAAGTTTTGGCGTCGTTCTAGAGGATTAAAAGAATCTAAAAATCAATATTCTGATAAAAGAGATAAATGCTAATTTGGACATTTTTCTTTGTTTTACAAAAATTTCAAAAAATCAACAAAAACAGTTTTAACAGTAGTGGCTGAATAAGCTACTAATCTTTTTGGAAGCTTAATGCATATATAATTTTTGTTATCACTGACTCTATTTGATCTCAGTGTGTTTCAATTTCGGAAGGTGTTAATGCACTTAGAATCGAGAAGCTAATTGTTGCCTCTAGATATAGAAATTAAAAGAACCCTGAAAAATATGAGAAAACTACCAGTGCTGAAGATAGAAGTAGGGCTCATCAAATAGAAAGATTGCAGACTATTTTAGAATAAGAAGAAGAAGCGAGAGAGACCACGAGCTAACACTGATGAAGGAATTTTGGAGGCCCATCATCCAAGAAGAATACTCTGTTGTGAGACAACCCCCTATTGAAGCAAACAACTTTGAGCTGAAGCTAGCTTTGATTACAATGGTTCAGCAACACTAGTTCATTGGCCACCCTTCAGAAGATCCAAATGAGCATTTAGGGAGATTTATAAGGATGGCAAGCACTATAAGCCCAGATAGGTGAGACCGGATGTAATCAACGTAAACTCACATTCTGTTGAGAGATGTGGCATCCACATCGTTGACTCTTGATGGGATCAATTAATACTTGGGAAGAACTGGTGGAAGCATTCATGAGCAGGGTTTTCCCTCTAGCTCTCATTGTTGAGAGAAGAGGAGAAATCGTTGTGTTCAAGGAAGGGGAGGATGAGAGTCTCTACACAGCATGGGAGAGGTTCAAGAGATTGCTGAAGAGGTGCCCTATGCATGGGATAGATCTGATAACTCGGATGAACATTTTCTACCATGCCATGAATTATACCTCCAATGGAATAATTGATGCATCCTGTTGTGGAGGTTTTAAATGAAGAAGTGCAGAGGAGGCAAGGCAAGTTATTGAAGACCTTGCCAAATGCAACTACAAGACTCCATCACAGATCTTGGGGCGTGACGAGAATGAGGAAATAGTCTGATTGGATTAGATAGAACTTCTGACCATAGAAACTGAAGCTTGATGCAATAATGAACAAAATTTGAGTAGCAATGAGAGGAGGATACACATACATGAAGTTGGAAGCGTTAGAGAGAAGGAAGAAGCGATCTTTGAAGGGTTTGAGGAAAGTACCCTACCAAGTTAAGGGAAACAAAGTGATATATGAATGGCTTGAGAGAAGTTACCACTTCATGCCTTCTTCTGCTGCCAACCTGCTTGCGATCGTACTAAAGAGCCATGACTTTTCCTATGGTGGAAGAGCACAACAGGTCTAGACATGGAATGAGAATTTACCATCGGGCTTATACTCATTTGGGTTTGGCAAACCAACATGACAAAATAGGGACAACAGTATCAAAGGGTATAAAGAACTCAAACCTTTGAAGATCAAGTCATTGTAATTTATGATAAAAAACAAGATCTGAATGTTGTGAGAAAAATTTGCGGGACAGAATTTTGAAAACTAACACAAGCTTGTGTTTCAAACAAATATCATGTACTACATTGAGAAACTTGGAGACCGGGTAGAACCGTGGCCTTAACCTTGCAAAGCCAAACCAGAAATACATTTCCCACGGCAATGCGAGGTCGATCCTAAAGATCTCACACCAAGCTTTGCAATGAGAGACGTGGTGCAGAAGCAAGAAAATATGAGACAATACATGTCAGAGCTGAATCAATGAAGAAAAACTCAGGCCCCAGAGGAACAGCAAACTGAAAATAAGATAAAAGAACAACAAATATACAGCTAGGGACACTAAAGCGGTAACTGTAGAGGCAACCCAAGCGAATTTTCTTAAAGTTTAGTTTGATGATTCAATTGAATCTTGTGTTTGAGGTTGTAGTTTATATATCGGTAGTTTTATTTTCAATTTGTTCATTTTCGGGACAATGAAGCAAAATTCAAGAAAATTTCATTAGACAACAGAGTATCTCAAATTAAAATATGCAGTAATTAACTACAAAGGGGAGTATTTCTCATTCCCTAAACTTATTTTGAATGATAATGCATATATTGATTTTGGGGAAATTTGCTGCAAATTGCTTGAAAGATTTGATTGAGTGTTTTCATGATGATGAGATAATTGTTCATGATTGAATTGATGATTTTCTGTTACTAAATATGTCTTCACAATGCTTGAATTGAAAAATTTGACTAAGTTGTGAGTGATTAATTGAGTTGGAAGGCAGTTTCAAGTTGTAGAAAGTTGGGGAAACAATAACTTGGTCGCGACAAAGAAATCTATGTCGCGACATTGTTTCTATAAGTGAGGAAAAAGGGTTGTCGCAACAAGATATTTAATGGTCAAGACAATTTATAAGAAGATTAGGTCACGACATTAAAAGTTCGGTCATGACATAACTGTAACACCCCAAACATTTTTTTAAAATGATTTTTTTTCATGGAATTTAAGTTTTAGGTGTTTTAAGGTCCATCATGAATTTATAATAATTTTAAAATTATTTCTCAATTAAATGGAATTTTAGGAAAATCTACTGATGAGTCAAATTTTGAGCAGTTGACCGAAATAGAAATTTTAAAAATTCGCAATGAATGAAATAAATTATGGGAATTTTTATGAAGAAAATTAAGGTCCAAATATATGTTGTAGAAATAAAATTAATGAAAATGTGAATAAAAATAATAATAAGAAAATACATGAACAGTGGGCCAAGTAGGGAAGAAGTCAGCGAATTTTGTTGACCAAGGGCCAAAGACATTTTAAAAATTCCCAGGGCCTTAAAATTCAAGAAAAACAACAGAGACTTAATTGAAATATTTAATTAATTATTAAAATATTAGGCCTCAGAAAGTCAGGCATAAAAAAGAAAATTGAAGAACCCTAGGTTCTCCATTCGATGCCGAACTGTTGGGAAGGAAGAAAATTTTGTAGTAAGCCAATTCCGCTGAATCAACCTGTGATTTTTACTTAGTGGTAGACTTCTGAAGGTATATTAAAAGCACCATGGTTTAATTTTGGTTTTTGCATGGTCTGTATTGGAGGAAGGGAGCTGAATTGATAAGCGGTTGTTGTTTGGATGATCTGAAATTAGGGCTGTTTGGAGATAAGATAATTGTTCTAATGTGTATGCTGGTTTGTTGCATTTGAATCTATAAAATGTGACCTAAGAGGTATGAATTAAGTCTAGTATGTTTTAAAATTTAGGAAAATGTATTTAGAATGAAATTGAGGTGGTAATTAGTGGAATTAAAGGGACAGATCGATTAGATACATGAATTTCTACTCTGTTTAGTCGGCAGGACAGAATGTAGGAGGAACCTAATATACGAATTTTAAGGCCAATTTGACATCATTGTAAAGATATGGATGTTAGTGAAATTTTTCCACTGGTTTAGGTCTTTTTAAATATTCGGTAGAAAGATATAGGCAAAATACTAAGCGATCGCAATCAGCCAAAAGCGGTTAGTGATTAAACATTAGATATAAGAAATTAGTTGTGAAATTAGACATTAAAATTATAATTTTGGGTATTTAGATGTTAAAGGTAGAATGTTGAAGGTAAGGAAAGTAAAGGATTTAAAAAAAATTATTTAAAAAGCTCAAGTTAGATTAAATAGAAAGCGAATTATGACCTAATTGAGTGGTGAATAACAAGGTATGGCTCGTTCTGATTTGATGTTATCTTTATATTTCTTTTCTTGCATGAATATTGAACATAGCAAAGCAAAGTTGGGGAAGGCTCACACGTTCGGGAATTGAATAGCCTAGGCGAGCTGGACTAATAGGAATTGATGAATTTATATCATCGTACTTGCACCTTCGAAATGTATAGCGGTGTTTTCATTGTTTGACTTGATCGTAGTAATTGACTATGATTAAGACCCTTATTCTTGAGCATTCATTGAATTGAATTTGTCATATGCCACAAGTCACGTGTCTTGATGAATATTCATGCTGAGCACGGTCAGCTAACTCTTATTGTATTTGGTGTTATCTCTTGTTGCATGCTGAGTACAGTCAGTTATAACTTGTAAATCGTTAATGTCATTTGATGGTATGAATCACAGAAAGCCCTGGCGATAGAGGAGGTCCTTCGGGCTATGTGCATAGTGCCCTGCGAATTGGGGCAAGCCGTGCCTTCCTAGAGAGTGGTAAACTCGGCGTAGAACCCGGCCGGTCTCAGGATCTTTGGATTTGGAGATGCTGATTCCGGTATAAAGGTAAAAGGAATGTGCAGTTCTGAATGGTAAACTATATTTACGTGTTTCAAACCTCAACTCATTTGATATTGTTATTCATATTCTGGCTATTTGTTGCATAACCTATGCGATTGATTGATTGATTGAGCATAACCATCCTTGTGGTGGCCTTGAGTACTGGCCTCCTGAGAGTATGGTGATCTGTTTACACTCACGGAGTTATCTCACCCCAGTTGATTTCCTCCTTTTCGGGGTAGACGGAGAAGGAAATCAGGGCATTCTTGACCACTTGGATTCTATTTGAAACATGTAATGGATTATTATTTTGTTTATTTGGTGAATGAGTCTAAGTTTCGAAGCTCCATGGTGAATTAACTTGGTTATTGGGTTAATTATTTGGTTAAATCGATAAATTTTGAATAGTTGAGTTGGATAAATTTTCCTTTTGATGAAACCTTATTGATATTTTTGATGAGACAGTTGAGGTCGTTTTTGTTAGTGGATATTAGATTCTATTTGTTATGTTATTTGAGATAATATCATGATGAGATTTTGAGTTAATTATTAGTAGATTTTAGATTGATATTGCGAATAACCGGGATCTGTCATTTGTTATAGAAGCAGATAGGTCCTACTTAGGAATTTCGAGTAGAAATTATGGGACTTAGGCTTGCTACGGGTTTTGGTGGCCTTAAGCCTACCCATTCCCTAGCGCCGGTCACAGCCTATAAAAGTGGGATGTGACAAGAACTCACTGAAATATGTTGTCGTGACACTGTTTTTCCTGTTGCGACAAGAATATTTGAAACTAAAGTAAATGGAAACATAAATGGTATCATTGACCACCTTGGCTTGATGTCGCCAACCCACTTTTCGGTTTACGAATCCAATCTACATTTGCGATAGGAATTTTCTTGTCTCGACCGGATTGTAACTGTAGGCAATTGATTGAGTCCGATAACGTATTGTGACAAAAAATTTTCTAATGTCGGGACTAGTCATTGTTGCGACGAACCTAAGTGTGTCGTACATGGGAGTTTTAAATAATAAAGGCCCGGAGCGAAAATATTAATTTTGAGGGTCAAATAAATTCAGTTATTAATTTATTGTTGTGATTTAATCATTTATTGTCACGACACATGAAGAGAAACATTCATTTATTGGCCAATTAGCGAAGAATGTTTCAAAAGCGAAAAGCTTTCCTCTTTCAAATACCTGAATCATTCACACCTTCGACCCGATTTCAACTTTACGCCTTTCTTCGTCTTCCACAAACACTAGACCCGGGGAGACCTTAAACTGAATCCGGATCTCATCAATAGCGGAACCTTGGAAGCAGTCCCCGAACCTAAGCGAGATGGAAGAATACCTGGTGGTGAAGAGGTTCATGTCACGGAACCTCAAAAATTTGAGACAACCCAGTAAGCGAGCCCAGGAGGTGCGAAAGAGGCACGAGACCACCTTTCGAAAGAAAGAAGAAAAGAGTTGAAAAAAGTAGAGTTGAGCAAGCGAAGAAGCCAGAAGACAACGAAGCTTTCATTTCAAATGAAGCTTACTCATACCGGAAAGAAAGTCTGGCTTGATAAAGGTTTCTACATTTGAGAAAGGGGGTTCGTTACTTTAATCTCCTTGGATTGCGAGATCATCGAAAAGAAATTTGGAACACGTTACGCAGCCTGAAGCCACACGGATTATGCGTGGTTAGAGAGTTTTGCCAATATGATAGACGAAGGAAGGTGCGGTGTATGTCGGGAGGAGTATGGGTCCCATGGGTCGTGAAAGGATTAGGGTTTGCAAATCGGGGATTTAATGGGTCTAAATAGAAGAAGGCGATCGAGAGGAACCCAACCATGTGAAAAAATAGTGGGTTTTCTTTGTGGTGGAAAGGAAATGGAACTCGACGAAAAAATCCTCATGAATCCATCCCTAGGGGTTCCCTAACAGAAGAAGCTAAGGTTTGGTTTTATTTTGTAAAACATGTTATAATCCTACAAAGCATATCTTTACTGATAAGGAGAATGAAGCCATCATCTTATATGCCTTATTGAAGGGTTATAAGTTTGATGTAGGAAAATAATTGAAACATCTATCAAAACCTTCCTGAGGTTGCAAGGTGATCCCCCATCCGGCTAATATTATCACTAGACTACGTATTGTTTGGAGTAAAGGGGTATGGGCAAAAGAGGAAACCTGCCCTAGGACTTCTCCTTTGACATTGATAGGGGTCATCAAAAGGCACAGACGAGAAAAGAGAAGATAGAGATTGTAGAAGTTGCGGGGAGCCTCTTGATCGAGAAGAACAAGTGGAGATGGAGCGATTCTTAGAAATCGGATGTCGGTTAAAGATGAGTTTCGGGCGAGTTAAGTCTAGTATTTCAATCTCCTCCTCATGTAAGGGAAAACTTTTCTATAACCCGGTAGAAGAATGCTCCAAGAGCTGACAGGAAATAAAGAAATCCATAGAGATGTTGGATTCTATGAAAAAAGGAAATAGAGGAGAGAGAAGAATTGGGAACAACAACGAGAAGAATAAGAAAGAGAATTCTGGAAGCGAGACTTGAGGAAGAGAAGAGAACAAGATGAACTGACCTCGAGCGGGGAAGAGGAATGGAAGGAAGAAATGGAAAGGAAAGAAAGAGTGCTTATGCGAAGATTTGACTCGAAAATACAGTCCTTCTACAATGGCTTGGCTAAAGAGATGAAGATGTGCGACCTTTTTAGGCAAAGAAGAAAAGTTGGAAGGAAGTATGTTGCAGAAGGCAGAGGGGTTCAAGTATCTCATAAAGGCAGTTCAATTTAGAGGCTTGTGGAGAAAGAGGGACAAGGAGCTAGGAAATGGGTACAGCTACAGACAAAACGTGGAATGAAAGTCTAGATCAGGTGAATTCAAATTTAGTGAACATACACACTATGCTCACAAAACTTGAAGGAACCATGAACAACATAGGTCAGAGGTAAGATGAATTGATCACTCAAGTGGAATTTACCAATGATCATTACCTCTTTAATAAGGAAGATCCTCTACAGAAAGAGAAACCAAATATCTCAATACCTAAGTTTCCTCCATCTTTAGCTAGTTTCCACCTTAAACCTCCTAACCTAAAAATTCCCAAATCTTATAAGAGAAGGAGATGAACCCCTGTAGCCTCTTTCTCTCCAAACCAAAAATTGTAATCACCCCTCTTAATAAAAGTTCAACATAAATTTTTTGAAAGATTCTATGTCAAATTCTTTTTGTTTGTTGTTAATTGCTTATTAGATTATATTTTTGTTTTGAATAAATGAATGAATATGATGTGAAAAATTAGTTGCTGCAACAAGTTTGGTTGAAATGAATAGATTACAATTGTTGGTGTGTTGTGACGTTTTGGAGCTGAAAGCATGATCAAATGAACTCTTTTACTTGATTAGAACAACACAACAACAAACCTCAGAACCAAACTTGTGTAATTGAAATTGTGGTAGGCCTCAATGAATTGGAACAGGAAGTTGCATGTGTATTCTAGAATGAAGTTTTAAGTTCAGATTTAAGAAAATGTAGTAATTGACTGCACAAGCAAGACTTTTGAAATTGTTGTATAAGCAATAAGGTCAGTGAAAGTCCTGAAAAACAATGCACATGGTCAAAATGTTCCTTAACAAATCGTAAAGGATTAGGGACATCTTAAGGATTCGATCCACGATCCAAATAGTCGAGTCTTAGAACTTGTTAGAATATTAGTCAAAGCGAAATCCTAGGCAATGCCACTAACAGGAAGTGATATAGGTCATCCTTGGAATTTTGAGCCTTTCAAGCCTACCCTCATAATATGCATAAGCATATAATCTAGTTCTAGATTTGAGCCAATTGTCTAGTTTCTTCATTTAAACAACAAAGAAAGCCTCAGACCCTCCTTTATTCTAATTCTACAGTAAAGAACCCTTATTTGCCAAGGTTTCAGGATAGGAACTTCAAAATACAGAAAATGACAAGTTTAGGGGAATGTTATTTTGATTTAAAATGAAACAAGAATGAAGGATGGAAAAAGAAAAGAACAAATGAAGAAATGGAAAAGAATACGAGAGATGATCAAAGAATTGCTAAATTGTCGAATGGGATTAAGTCTTATCTTGTGGCCTTCCTCACTTGAACAATTAAGTTCATAAGGTTGTTTCAACACCTAGTACCCTAATGCCAACTGGTATAGGAGCTACTAGCCCAAAGTTCTCTAAGAGTGGTAGAAAGCCTAATAAGACAAGACATTGCACTAATCCTAAAAATTTTTGACAAGTAAAAGAAAAGCAAAAAGGAGACTTCTCTGCAAAGATGCGGCGAGAATGAGCGTATGATACATCAAGGACAAGTTTGGGGGAATATATTTTCAGACATTAGTAGAAAGGAAAAGGATGAAAGATAGAGGCAAAGATACACACTTGAAGAGTGAAATGCAGATGAATTTTAGCCTAAATTCTCCCACTTGCCTACTTGATTACCCAGGCGAACTACTGTGAGCCTAAAATGCCTGTTGATCTTGAAGGTGGTACTTGCCTATATTAGTGAAGATTAATATGAAAAACAAGCATATGGGACTTTGAAGAGCTAAAATGAATTGCAGTCATTGTGTAGAGTCCCAGAAGATTAGCTAATCCTACCTAGGAGGAAGGAAAAGAAAACCATCACACACGAAGTTGGGTGTTGGCCGAGATTGTTAATATTTAGAATTCATTAGTCAGTTTGTAACAATAATTGAAAATTTGTCTTCAGTCTGAACTAAAAACTAAATTTTAAATTAAGGCACCCAGCGGCTGGTTTCAATTCAAATTCTGCGAGACTTTCCCGAGTGCAAAAGCAGAAAAATGTCCTTAAAAATAAAGCTAAATTGTTTGAGGACAAACAGATCTTCTTTTCTTTGCTTGGGGACAAGCAAAACTTTAAGTTTGGGGGAATTGGATGAGTCTTAAACTCATCTATTTTTAGTCCATTTTTATGGCTTGCTTTTAGTATTTTTAGAGCTATTTTAATGCCAAATTATGGAATATTTACCAAACTTATGTTTGCGGGCTTTAATTGAGAGACAAATCAATGAAAGAGAAAAACAACAATTACGTAGTCTATGTGTGTGGCTAAAAATTTGTATGTCACGATAAACTTTAAGCAATTGCCAAAGAAAGCCAGCGTCGCAACAACATTTCATGTGTGCAACACCATAATACGATTGTTGACAATTGAGCTTCTAAATTACATATAAAGAGAGACAACGAGGCGCTGACAGAGAATGGGAAAACATATGCATAATTTGGGGAACCAAGATAGTTTATGTTGCAACATAATGCTGAACTGAATGCAGAATATTTGTCATGAAAGAATCCTCTCTATCATGACACTGACTCTACAGCATGGAAAAGTTTGTTGAGACAGAAAAGATGTTGGAGAAGCAGTTTAGGTCTGAAAGCTAGGTGCGACGAGGTGCTTAATGTATGTTGACACTGGATTCTGACAGGAGAGTTAATGTTGCGACATACTTGAGCTTAAAAAGGTGTTTTGATGTCGCGATAGAGATCTTCAAGTCGCGACATAGAAATCAGTTGAACACAGAAAAGTCCTGTCGCGACACGAAGACATGCTAAAGGCAGACAAGTTATGTCGCGACTGAAAAACAGGGTCGCGACATGCAAAACATCCCCAACATAAAAGTATAGGTCGTAACATAAAAAATGAAGCAACAACAAGGAAACAGGCTAAGTAGCGATAGAACTCTGTCGCAACAAACTTTTTGGGTCGTGACCGAGATGACAATAATGCAAGACAATGTTGCAACAAGAACCATAACATAAATGTTGTTGAGACAAAAAAAAAGCTAGGTCGCGACACCAATTTGAAGAAAGCATCTCGGCAACCTTGTCGGCTAGAAAACAACGTAGGTAGTTTGAAATCGAGAAGAATATGGAAACTTGGGTCACGACACCCAGCAGTAGTTTGAAGCGGTGTTCTACATGGGTATCGATGTTGCGAGATACATGTTTGAGGAATGAACGAATATTGTCGCGACAAAGAAACTGCATCCTGAAGACGAGTTATCATCTGAAGGAAGAAAAATGTCGCGACAAAAATATGTTGTCCTGACTCAAGCAGAATGAATTACAAGATCTTCAAGTCGCGATGGCTTGATGCATACTTGCAATAAGGACGCAGCAAAGAGCCTTGAAAACTACGTAGCAGCATAACTTTCGGGTTGCGGCGGGGAAGGTATGACAGCCTTAAAATTTAGGGATTCATAAAAGAAGCATTGAAAATTTGGGACCTAAACTTTAAGGCTTTATGATATAAGCATTTGAAGAAAGCGGCGGTCAAGTCGGCAACGACAAACGAGTACGGGTTTGCCCGATGACTCTTTTGTATTATATTTTTTTCTTTTTCTTTTATTATTTTATTTTTATTTTCTTATTTTCTTCCTTCATAGATTGCGTTAGCGTGATATTTGATTTATTCTTGGATGCGAAATAGTAATTTGTTGAAGTTTTGAAGTTGAAATTTAATGTTGAAATTCATTTCACGATTGTTGTTTGAATGAACTCCAAACAAACGCTTAGAACTCATTTCTTCATTGATCGTGAAGCATAAAGCGCTGGAATTTTCCCGACGCATTTTAATGTATGTTGTAATCCGGGGCTGAGAACACAATTTCCACTGGAAAGGATCCATGTTAGCTATGTTCTTTTCGCAAATCGGTGTAGCTGAAAATTTCGAGTTGAATTTTGAGTTTATTTGAATGGTGTTGTTCTTGGAATTATTTGTTCCTAATTTTAGTAGCTTATACCCATGAAAGGACTATTGTTTGGCTCTGATTTTTAGGAGGCCCTCTGAAAGGACACAGATGGAGATTCTTTGAGAGTTTAGACCTAAGTATCAGGGGGTATGTTAGACTAATATTGAAGAACTAATGAGCTCTGAAAGGTTACTTAGATAAATCCTCAATTTCCTCATGGTTTGAATGGTTAGATGATATATCAATTTAATCAATTAGAGATCTATATGATGCGGAAAGAATGATCTTGATCCCGTGTTAGCATGAGATCTAATCAAGGAAAGATAAAACTCTTTCAGATCTTAAGGATGAGACATCATTCTTTTTTTAGAGATATTGCAGTTGTCCTGTCTTGGGAAGCAATAAATCTACAATCATAAGAAATGGGTATGAAGTATTGGAAAAGAAAAATACCTAGATTTTACAGAGAAATTCTATTTATAAGTAATTGATTAGAATCATGTTTCAAGAATGAACATGAACCTTTACTCAGTGAAAAGTATGGTTAGAGGAGGAATCCAAACTATACTATCTTGCCTCTTGACAAATTCAGTTCCTTCGAGGGGAAAAACAGAATGAGATTAGGATGCGAGGTGACAATTTCCACTGATGGTAGAATCCAGTCAAAATTTACTTCGGCAATGATGCGGGGTTCAGTCCAGTATATATTTAAGTTTAACTTTTTCTTTTATATTAAAGTAGGATTCTAGTTTTTTTGAAATTCTTGTTGGGTTACTAAATTTTTTCATCTAAACTAGGCGATTGAATAGTGTAAAACTTGAGTAGTTGGGAGTAGTTGAGAGTTTAAAATTCCTTTCAATATCCATGGAATAATCATCAGGACTTATAGGTCAGCTATTACTTAACACCTTTGTGCCCAAGTTTAAGACCAAAGTAAATCTTCCAATTGAGTTTATTAATACAAATTTTCTTCTTATGAGTATACAATGTAAATTTAGTCTGAACAGTTTTGTGCCTTTATAGGGGATTCTAATTGGTCTTTATTAATAATGCTTAGAAATTTGTATATCATTTGGTCACAAGTTTTTGGCGCCGTTGTCGGGGATTAATTTTTAGTCTTCTAGTAATGGTTTCAATAATTTGAATATGCACAACTTTTGGTCAACAACATACCTTTATTCAAAGGATCAACAATCATCAACTCAGTACTAATATGCTTAATGACCACTTGTTTTTCCTTAACAAGTTCTCTAATGGCTAAGTATTTGATGTCGATGTGCTTGCTTTGACTCATACTCTTGTTATTCTGCCAAATTACCAACTGCGGTGAGTTATCAAAAATCCTGTGCTTTGAAATAGAATCCATAACTCTAAGCAGCTAAATGAAACTCTTAAACCATAAAACTTGTGAGGTAGCCTCGAAAACAGAGAGCGAATTCGACTTCCATGGTAGAAATTGGGAATCCAAAAAGTTTTGTTGACGCCTCAGAAAGCGAGCACTCATAGGCCGTGATGACGACTTGAATGTTGATTTCTGAGAATCGACACAACAAACAAAGGCGCATTAGAATAGCCGACGGATCCAAGTTGTCGTATGTACATACATAAGCATATAATCTTTAGTTCACTTGTAGATATGACTTTCTTTGTGGCTCATGAATTGCACCTAGATTACTTTGATATACAGCCTAACCTCATTTGCATGTCTGTCTCAGGTCTTGTATAAACCTGACATACTTAAAGTTTATAGCTAACTGAAGCATGGAATATTCTTCATGGATTCCTTTTCTAAATCATTTTTGGGCATAGATTTAGACTTAACTTATAAACCCTTCATAATGGGAGCAACCTTGGTGAACAATCCTTAAATTCGAAATCTCTCGAATTTGTTAATATAAGTTTCCTCTGATAGTCTAAAATACTAGTGGGATCTATCTCTATGGATCTTAATGCCAATGACATAAGATGCCTCACCCATATCTTTCATATCAAAGTTTTTGGAGAGGAATTGTTTCATGCCATGCATCATTCCCTTATCATTAGTTGCGAGTAAAATGTCATCCATGTATAAAACAAGGAAACAAGTTTTACTCCCACTGGCCTTCTGGTATATGCATTGATCCATGGGTTTTCAATAAAACCAAATGAAGTAACTACTCCATGGAATTTATAAATACCATTGACGGAAGGCTTGTTTCAAACTGTATATGGATTTCTTAAGCTTGCAAACCAAATGCTCACCTTCCCTAGAAGAGAAACCTTCAGGTTGTTTCATGTATACCTCCTCTTCTAGATCAGATTAAATTCCGTTTCCACATCCATTTGTTGCAACTCAAGGTCAAAATGTGCAACTAATGCCAAAATAATACGAAGAGAATCTTTCTTAGATACAGGTGAAAAGGTCTCTATGTAAACGATTCCTTCTTTTTGAGTGAATCCCTTAGCAACAAGTCTCGCCTTATATCTTTCAATGTTGCCTAATGAGTCTCTTTTGGTCTTATATACCCATTTACAGCCAATGGCCTTCGCCCATTGAGGCAACTCTACAAGGTCCTAGACTTCATTGCTCTTCATGGAATTTAACTCATCCTTCATAGCATTATACCATAGATCAGACTCTTTACAACTTAAGGCTTGTGAAAATGTTTCAGGATCATTTCCGGCTCCAATATCAGTTTCTTGTAAATGCACTATGTAGTCACTAGGAATCGTCAACTTCCTTTCACGAGTAGATCGTCTTAATGTTCTACCATCTTCTCCTTGAGGAGCTTGTGGTTCAACTGTTTGTTCAAGATTATGTGGTAATTCCTGAACTTGTTGATCCTCTGGAAGGTTCTCAACTACTTGTGGAACTTCAATGATTGGTTGTTCAACACTAATTGGAACTTGAGTGTTATGAAATATAACCAATCTATCATATAGCGTGGAAGGTTGAGTTTCTATATGATCATGAATGAATTAATCATGAATGGATCCACTCCCGATCATGTCATTTTCAAAGAAACTTATTTCCGCTTGATTCCATAATCCTAGTCGAGATAAGGATGGACGGTAAAATCTATAACTCTTAAACGTTCACCATTAGCCAATAAAGAAACCACTAAGTGTCCTTGGGTCAAATTTCTTCTCATGTGGATTATATATTCGCACCTCAGACGGACAACCCCAAACGCGCATATGTCTCAAACTCGGTTTCCAAGTTTTTATAATTCAAAAGGTGTCTTTGGAACAGCCTTAGTTGGAACATGGTTTAATATATACACTATCGTTCTAAGTGCGTCAGTCCATAAAAATTTAGGAAGATTGGAGTTCCTAAGCATACTCTGCACCATGTCCACTAAAGTTTGATTTCTTCTTTCTGCTACACCATTTTGGTCCGGAGAACCAGGCATAGTGTGTTGGGCAACTATCCCATGCTATTGAAGAAACTTTGCAAAAGGACTAGGTGTTTGTCCATTCTCAATGTACCTACCATAGTATTCACCACCTCTATCAGATTTCACTATTTGTATTTGCTTCCCGCATTAGTTCTCAACTTCAGCCTTAAAGACTTTGAAGGCATCCAATGCTTCATACTTGTTATGAAGCAAGTACATATACATATATCGTGAGTAATCATCAATGAAAGTGATGAAATATTTTTGACCAGGCATATCCATATGTGAATAGCATATATCGTATGTATGATTTCTAATATGTTTGAACTCCTATTGGCATTCTTCTTAGACTTGTTTGTCTGCTTTCCCTTGTCAGTCCACACTGATCTCGAATCGATATAATTTAAAGTACTAAGTACTCCATCTTTTACTAATCTCTTAATTCTATATGGAGATGTGAAGTAATCTCTAATGCCATAACATAGAAGAATCCTCATTAATATTACACTTCTTAGTACCAATATGAACATGCAAAGAATTATTAGTGGCTTCATTCTGTAAAGAAATTCTATATAGACCATCTACTAAAATACCTGTTCCGATATGATTTGATTTATAAAATAAGTAAAATAAATTGTCTTGAAAAGTAAAAGAAAAACCTAATGGAATGAGTCTAGAAACAGAAATCAAGTTTTTTGAGAAACTTGGTACATAAAAGATCCTTTCCAAAACTAAAACAAAGCCATTGCTTAGTGTTAACGTGCATGTCCCGATAGCCTCAACATGTGAGCCCATCTTGTTACCTAATAAGATGCTTAGCTCACTTCCCACTAGCTTCCTTAGGTTTTGCAAACCCTACAAAGAATTTGCAATATGGATTGTAGAACCAGAATCAATCCACCAAGTGTTAATATTAACATTAACCATATTAGATTCATAACAAACAAATGATGATAGATTACCTTTCTTCTCAAGCCACTTCTTGAATTTAGAACAATCTTTCTTCACGTGTCCCTTCCTTTTACAAAAGAAACACTTATTTTCCTTCTTAATATCAGCCTGAGGTTGTATTCTACCTTTCCCCTTCTGATTTGATTTAGAAGTGTAACTTTGAGATGTGTCATTCCTTTTGTTCTTCCCAAAAGTTGTAGCCGACCTCAGCACTTTCACCCAGAGAGAGATTCATCACGTATCTCTTCTTCTTGAACACACATGGTCATTAATTCATTGATTGACCATTTGTCATATATTGTATTATATGAGATCTTAAAGGCTGTATTGATGAGGAAGGAGTGTTAGAATAAAGTGCACTGAAGGAGTTCAACATATCTATCCCGAGTTTCTTAAGTTGAGTCGCGATGTCCCTCATCTGCATGATGTGCTCACACATAACCCTAACGCTTGTGATACGAATGGAAGAGAACTTCATTATTAGTGTACTTGCCAAAGCTTTGTCTAAAGTGACGAATTGTTCGCTAATGGCTTTTAGCACATCTTGGACCTTATCGTATTGCTCAACAGAACACCTAATACCAGTAGTGATTTTTGTCTTAATGAACATTACACTGAGTCGATTGGATCTCTCCCATTGCTCAAATAGTGTAACTTCAGTAGGTGTGCTTTCTTCTGTCACTTCTGATGGTTCCGATTTCCTTATGGCATAATCGATGTCCATATACCCTAAATGAAGGAGAATCCTTTCTTTCCATATTTTATAGTTTGTCACCCCTAAGTTCTAGAATGTCTAAGTGCATATCGTGTAACTAAACGGAGTTGAGATACGTAAAAAAGTTCAAGCTTATGTTAGATTTGAGGGCTTATATCACTAATTGCATGTGTTACCAATGTAAAACACGCATTAAACTATATCTAATTTAATAAAGATTACCTATAGAGGCAAAATCTTTATTTAGTGGATTCCTCTTTAACTTTATGATAGAAATTTCAAATTATTTAATTTTGAAGGATGAACAGTAACCTAGGAAATGAATAGGTGCTGTAAAACCAGGGAAAAATCCAATTTTCTGAAAAATGTCAAAACGGTCATTGTCGTAATAGTACTGGTTGAAAATCTGGAATTTTTCTAGATCCCAGATGACAAAATGAACTTCACTTGGTTAGATGAGTCTTCTGAATCTAATTACCGGTCGAATCTGTCAAATTAGGGGAGCGGTAGAAATTTCACATTTTTTGAGTATCGTGTCGGGGTAGGCACAAGGGTGGTGCCACATAGCATGACTATGTAGGCTGCCACATGGCGACTTGTGAGGTGCATGGCGCGAGAGCCATGTGGTGTGGCAGTGTCATTTAATGCGTAATCCGTGTGACATGGCGCGTAAGATAGTAAAGGAAAGATCCACGACTCACATTAAGACACGTGTTACGTGGAGAGATAAGTCAAAACAAAAAGGGAAAGTGTAAGGGGTGATCCATGGAGGCCATGTGTCATACACCTAGAGAAAGGAAATCCAAGTCTTTGGATAAGGGGTGTACGGTGGAGAGAGAAAGGGAAAGAAAGAAAAGAAAATAGAGAAAAAAAAAGAAAGAAAATGAAAGAAAGGGCAAAAAGGGAAAAGGGGAAGTCATTTTTCGAGTTTTTTCTTGTCTACTGGAGGAGAGGAGGAGAAGGAGAGTGGAGTGAGAAGCTCTATCTTCTCTCTAATATCTACGAGGTCCCGAGCATCGATTTTCTTCGAGACGAGGCAAAGTTCGTCTACACGACGAGAGCTTCGCATAGGTACAAGAATCTGGGGTTTTCGCCAAACTCCAAGAGATAGGGAATTTTCCTACTCGGGTTATTTCTAGCCTAAAGGTCATTTAATGGCATGGGTTTTCTTTGGGGCCGTGAGTGGTCGTGCGGATCAGTCCCAAAATTTTGGGACTGAACTTTTGAATGTTTGGGACTATTTTCGAGCAGTCCGGGACTTAATTTCGGACTGCTATTGGAAAGTGTGTGTTGTTTTTATGTGTTATTGCTGGAAAAATGAATAACATGCTGGTTGTGTGAAAAAGCTCATTTTAATATATGCTTATATGATGTATTGACGTGAGATACTTGATGGATGTGAATTATATGTAGAAAATATAATTATCCATGATTTATTAATGTTGCATGTAGTACTCATCATGCATGTAACATGAATTGCTATGAAGTGGCAGGTTTCATTTCATATGCACAAGGACATTCTGTGAAACGGGTGTGAGTGCATGACATGGGTTTTGAATGAATTTGATATTGAAGGGTTGTCTAATAAATGAATTTGATATCGGAGGGTTGTCCAGTGTGCTATGATATCGGAGGGTCATCCAGTGTATTATGACATCGGAGGGTTGTCCAATGTGTTTTGATATCGGAGGTTGTCCAATGAGTTTCAAAAACAAAAATATTTTTTTTTGAAGACAATTTTCATACATGGCAAATGCATGTGCGAGGAAGTCTGCGAGGACTCGAGACATGGGGCATGACATGTAGACATTCATGTAGAAATGTGCATATTTTTACTTGAATAGGTGTTAATGTGAGAATCATGACATTGCATGTGCACTTAGGTGGGGTGTGTTAGTAATAGTGCTCTAGGCCTATTGTATGGACATGGTATTTTGACTATTTATGAGAATTTATTATTACGATGATTTGCATGTTTATTATATATAATGTCCTTGAATATTATTAATTATTCTAAATGTCCCTAATCGGTTATTGTTATGGGAATAACAATGAGTGGAATTAGTATAAAGTTTGATTGATATTCATGGGATGAATATGTGTATGAGATACAGATCAAATTTATATCTATTTGTTGAGAACAAATATTGGACAGACCCGTCTTGAGATTAATACATTGATCAAAGCAATAAGTTAATCTCTAATAGTTGTGTCATTAAATCCTTTGACCTGAGATCACTATAGTTCTCAACATAAGGAATATTGTGTTTTGATATACTCAAACGTTGTCTTTAATCGGATGACTATAAAGGTTATACTTGAACATAATAAAATTATGTAGTGAGATATGACGATTAAGATGGAATTTGTCCCTCTTATTATAGAGATAACCTGCAGGTCCCTCGACAATTGAGGCGAGAAATGCATGGTCGTGCTCAAATTAATTGATGGAGATCAATTTCATTTGTTTAATTCGATCTAATTGGGTTTCAGTAATCAAAGATAGAGAGCGATATAAAGGTTGACTTTGTTCGTACCTTATATTCTATCAAGATATCATGAGACAAAAGAATTATGTCATTAGCTATCTTAAGATTATGTGGATCATGAGCTTTTCATTTAACTTGGGTAGTCATATTGTCTTGCTAGAAACAGCTTATGACTTGTAGAATCAAAATGTAATTTAGGCCTACTACCAATGTTAATTGAACCTATAAGTCGCACATTAGAGCAGTGTAACGGTTATGGTTTTTCACTCTCTATAGTAATTTAAAATGAGTAGAGATTATTGCAAATTACAAAATAACAATTAGTTGTTATTTAGGGTCGAATTTAATTTTGAAAGTTTAAATTCGTGATTTAAATTATAACAAATAATTAATTTGTTATATTTTCTTATTGGATAAGGAAATAATCTGTAAAGGGTTTTTTAAAAGGAGTTTTAAATATATATTAATATAAATAAATTCATTTCCTTATCTGATAAGGATTTGAATTTAAATTGTTATTATTTAAAAGAGTTTTAAATATATAATAATATAAATTCGTTTCCTTATCGCGATAAGGATTTAATTAAATTGTTATTATTTAAAGAGTTTAAATATATAATAATATATAAAATTCGTTTTGACTAAAACCTAGCGGACTTATATATATATATATATATATATATATATATATATATATATATATATATATATATATATATATATATATATATATATGTGAGAGACATATATTTGTAGTGGTCGTCTTTTACTCTAGAACAACCAAGCAGAGAGACCTAATTTCGTTTTGAAGACGAAGGTACAGGCTAGCGTTATTAAGATCGTTCATTATTTGTTCGTGTGTGGATACTTGTAGAGGGTGGTCACTTTTCAGAAAGGCAGCACCTTTGAAGATCTGAATAAACCAAGACGTAGACTTTGAAGGCTTGACGAATCGATCTACAAGAGGTAAGTTTTGTTTACCCTTCCTTCGGTTTTTATAAAACACATGTGATCCTTGGTGGGTTAAGGGATAAAAATTTTAAATTCCGCTGCATTTATGTTCCAATCAAATTGAATGTGCACTGTAACCTTGGGGGTGTAACCGCATATGAGATTTTCTCTGCGGGAATTGGTCAACCCGTCATTAGGAAAACATTTCAGTCTTTGGAGTACACCAGGAGGTGGACATATTAGAGGCCTTAGTTGGGAAGAAAGCTAGATTTTGGCTTTGTTATGTAATTCGTAAAATTCTGGACAGTTTATCCAATTTTGTATATGTAAATGAGATGTTTTATAATAAAAACTTATTTTGAATTGTTCAATATTGTGTTGGAAAGTTTTCTCAGATTTTGTACTGCCTGTATAATATGTATAGAGGAAGTAGTATTGAATTAAATTCCTTGGGAGAGAGTTGGAGGTGCAGGAAATGCCAAAAAATGACTCTTTGCATGTTTAGGTCACGATAGGGGATTTCTGGTTGCGATAAAGGGCATGAAAGGACAAGACAGACTACTGCTAGTTTTGGGTCGTGACAGGGACTTCCTTGTCACGACAGAGTTCTTTCTTGTTTTGTGTCATGACAGGAATAACTATGTCACAACATAGTTTAGTTCTAAAGGCCCGCAACAAAAATTGTCGCAACATGGCTTTCTTTGTTGCGACAGGGGTTCTAGTTCTTTGTCGTGACGATGTCGTGACAAAGGTTTCCTTGTTAGGACCGAGACGGTCACGACGAGAGGTCAAGGTTGAGACAGGAGCTTGGTTAAGGCCAAGAGATTTCAAGTCGCGACAAAAAATTATAGTGTCGCAACAGGGTTTCATGGAGTGGTGTCGCGACAAGGTATCTTTTGTTCTGACAGAGTTTTGGCCAACACCAAAGGGTCTCTTGTCAAGAAAGAATATTTTTATGTCACGAAAGAGTTGGCCAGACCAGGAGTTTTCTATCGATGACAAAATGTTTTTATGTCGCGACAGAGTTGGTAATGGTGGAGAGGCTTTATGTCGCGATAGAATACTTTATGCCGTGACAAAGTGTGGCTAAATGGAGAGGTTTTGTATTACAACACTATTCATGGACACTGTTCACACCGGGTTTCCAAATTTTGGTTTCCAGTCCAGTGGGACCCAAAATTGTAAAAAAAAAAAAAAAAGACCCCCAAGATTTGGGCCGCCATAGCTTGGTATCAAAGCTTAGGTATACAAATACCTAGGACTCGATGGGCACAGATTTAGATCATGCATCCATTATGCATTTTGATGAATTAATATGTATTGTGTACTACATGATATTGTGTTATGTGCTTGGTAAATAGTATATGGGAAATGAGCATGTTAGTATATTAGTGGTGGCATATGCACTACTAATTGAATATGGAGAAAGAAATCTCAATTTTCTATTCAACATATGTAGATGGCAAGTCAAGGAAGGGGATGAAGGGGTTGCCCACGAGGTAATGACTGACCACCACTTGTTTTTTACCAACAGGCCTTTGTAAAGGCCATGGGTGCTGCAGCTGCTGCCATTGCACATGGTCTGGCGGGAATTCGAGGGGAGGACCAAGTAACCTCAAGGTTTATGGCACATCATCCTCCCCAACATTCCACCCAGGGAGGGATCCCGGTGGTAGTGACCATTGGTTCCGAATGGGATTGGGTTTTGGAGGCTATGGAGATCACCTCGATACCACGAAAATCGAGTGCTACATTTCGGGTTAGAGGGTGAATCCCAGGTAAGGTGGGATTGGATTAAAGTCTCAAGGGATCTGGAGACGGTTACTTGGGGAGAGTTCAGAGAGCTCTTCATGAATAAGTTTTTCCCGGCATCTGCTAGGCATTCAAAAACCTAGGAGGTCTTAGAGTTGAAATAAGGAAATATGACAGTACTCGAGTACATGGCTAAGTTCATAGAGTTAGCATGTTTCGAGGATGATTATGTGGCCACAGACATGGTTAAGGTGAGAAAATTTAAGGATGGTCTGAAGTTATCCATCTGGGGAAAGATTGTGGATTCCTCACTATGGAATGACTATGACCGTAGAAGAAATAGAAGATGCAGACAGGCGAGATATGGTTGCTAATTAATGAGCGGAAGGAGGGTCGGCCTTTTTCTAGTTCGGGAAAGAACCAGAAAACTTCTATTCCATGAGGATTTTAGGGACGAGGTCGCTGTTATCAAGGCCAAGGCCGAGTTGGGGCTTCTAACCAGACAGGGCAGATGACATACTATCATTGCCATCAGCTTGGGCACATGAGATGAGATTGCCCACAGAGGCAAAGATCCCAGGGCTACGGGACACCTCAGTCCTAGTTATGATAGGACATGCACGGACCTGATTTGTTCATGCTTACCCCGTCTGGGCGAGTAACGATGTCAGTCGGGGTCGCCATCTTACATTGCCTGGAGACGGGATAGAGGCGGTATGGGTCGAGGTCGAGGACAGGGCTCACGAGCCGAGACTTCAAGGACCTAGGGTGTGTCTATGCCATTACACCCGCAGGCGAGCATTTTGATCGGTCGGTTATCACGGGAGGTATGTTTCCTGTACATCACTTTATGGGAGTACAGGATATTGTTTGATTAAGTGCGTCGCATTCATTTATTTTGCATCTTGTGTGAATGTTTTGGGCTTAACGGTTGAATCCTTAGGAAAGCCATTGCATGTGAGTTCTCCACAGGGATTAGGGTGAGGTTGATCGAATATATCAGGTTGTGAGTTAGAGATCTCAAGGATTCTACTCACAGTGGACCTTCAAGTGATGGACATATTGGATTTTGATGTCATTCTTGGCATGAATTGGTTGACGGCACATCGAGTCGTCATTGATTGTGATCGTAGGAGGATTACTGCCTACACATGGGACGGTATTCGTGTAACCTTTCAAGGGGATAAGCATGATGTTTTACCCCATACCGTAAATGACTCTAGGTGGCATGGACAATTAATGGGTTGGCTAGAAAGCCTTACCGTAGAGGACTAGGGGAGACAAAATTTGAGTCTACCTCGGGTGGTTTGTGAGTATGAGGATGTCTTTCCGGATGAACTAAAGACCACCTTAGCCAGCGAGGGATGTAGACTTCATCGATGAGTTATACCACAGTGCATTAAGCCCATTTCTATGACTCCTCATAGGATGGCACCGGTTCAATTGTAGGAACTCAAGGTCCAACTATGGGAATTGTTGGGTAAGGGTTTTATTAGACGAACTTCACCGTGGGCGCTCAGGTTAATTTCTTCGAGAGAAGGAATGAGAATCTTATTTGTGCATTGACTATCAACGAGTTGAACAGGGATTCACGATCAGAATCGGTATCCATTACGGATTGATGATTTGTTTGATAGTCAATTGAAAGGCGCAAGTCTACGCCAAGATAGACCTTTGCATTGGTTATCATCAGTTGAGAGTTAGGGAGGCTGATATCCTTAAGACAGTGTTTAGGATGCGGTATGGGCATTTCGAGTTCACAGTGATGCTTTTCGGATTGACGAATGCACCAGCAGCATTCATGGATCTCATGCATAGGGTATTTTAACCCTATTTTGATCAATTTGTTGTGGTCTTCGTTGAAACATTTTGATCTACTCCAAGTCTAAGGAAGAGCATGAGGATCATTTGAGAGTCCTTCTATAGGTTTTGAAAGACCATTTGTTGTATGCCAAGTTGGAAAATGTGATTTTGAAGCTGCGAGGTGAAATTCTTGGGACACGTCGTGCCCCGACCGGGTGTCGGTAGACCTAAGAAGGTTGAGGTACATTATGAGTTAGGAGGACGAAGTTAGTCTTTGAGATACGCAGTTTCTTGGGATTGGTGGGGTATTACAGGACGTTCATTGAGGATTTCTCCCGGCTAGCAAAACCTATGACAAGATTGACTCGGAAGGAGGTCAAGTTTGAGTGGAATGACTTGTGTGAGAGGGCATTCCAGGCATTGAAAAGTAGGCTTACTTCAGCTCCTTTTCTGATAGTCCTGGAAAGGGGACAGAGGTACATAGTGTTTTGTGATGCCTTGAAGGACGGGCTAGGATGCGTTTTGATGCAGTCCGGGAGGGTAGTAGCTTATGGTTCTCGACAGTTAAATAATCATGAGCGAAATTACCCCACACATGACATGGAGTTAGCAGCCATTGTCTTTGCCTTAAAGATATGGCGCCACTATTTATATGGTGAGCAGTTTGAAGTATTTTCAGACCACAAGAGTCTGGAGTATATTTTCACTCAACGGGACCTCAACATGAGGCAACGCAGGTGGATGGAGTTCATGGAGGATTATGACTTCACTTTGCATTACCATCCTGGTAAGGCAAATGTGGTGGTTGATGCACTCAGTCGGAAGTCATGAGGAGTACTAGCTAGTGTAGCTTCCCGGGAGTGGCAGATGCTCGAGATTGTGGGATAGTTTGGACTACAGTACAATGATCAGGCTTAGGGTATGTTGGGGAGTTTAGTGGTTACGCCTTCCCTACTGAGCAGAGTGATTGAGTCCTAGGGGTAGGAAGTAGAGATAGTGTTCATTAGGAACCGGGTATAGTTAGGTACGGGTGACGAAGGTTGGGCCATCCACACATATGGTAGTCTTCGGTATAGGGGACGGGTTGTGGTTCCCCAATTGATAGATATGAGAGAGGAGATCCTCATGGAGTTCCATTACTCTCGATTTTCTGTGTATCCAGGTGGCACGAAGATGTATCGTGATCTTCATCGCTAGTACTACTGGAGCAGGATGAAGTGACACGTTACAGATTTTATTTGAAGATGTCTCACATGTTAGCAGGTGAAGGCTGAGAACCAAAAGCCAGCAAGGCTACTCCAGCCTTTAGAAGTAGTCGAGTGGAAGTGGGAGCACGTCACGATAGACTTTGTGACCCACCTGCTACGGACACCGCAGAGGCATGATGTGGTATAGGTAATAGTGGACCGGCTCACTAAGTTGGCACATCGTCTAGTAGTGTGGATGATCTTCAAACTGGAGGAATTCTGTCGATTGTATATTCGAGAGATTGACCGATTACATGGAGTACCAGTGTCCATAGTATCAGACAGAGATCCCAGGTTTACGACACACTTTTGGAAGAGTTTCCAGAAGGCCATGGGGACAAAGTTGATGATGAGCACCGCTTTTCATCCACAGATAGATGGTCAGTCGGAGATGACCATCTACGGAGTTCCTAGAGGACCACTACGAGCATGTGTCTGGATCTTAAGTGGCGGGAGGAGCACACCCTTAGTGGGTCGCCTACAACAACGGAGTTATCGAGGCGAGTATACAAATGGCACCTTATGAGGCTTTGTATGGGAGGCCATGTCGATCTCCGATTTGTTGGACAGAGGTGGGAGAGAGGTCCATCATTAGTCCGGATTTGATTAGAGACACCTCTAAGAAAGTGGGTTTGATATGGAAGCGTCTTCTTACGGCTTAGAGTTGGCAGAAGAGCTACGCTGACAAACAGCGTCGACCTCTAGAGTTTGAGGTGGGTGATCACTTCTTCTTAAAGGTGATGCTGAGAGGAGTGGTCGAGGTTCGTGAGAGGAAGCTAGCGGCAGGAGTATATTGGGCCCTTCGAGATGCTCGAGAGGGTGGAATACGGAGTGCATATCGAGTTGGTGCTACCAGGAGTTTATCGGTGTCCATGAGGGTGTTCATCTCTCCATTAGCCGAAATATACTCCAAATCCAGCACATGTAGTGGATTGGGGAGGGATTATTGTTGATACATATGGGACCTTCAGGGAGGGACTGGTGCGTATCATGGATAGCCGGGATCAGGTTTTGCAACACAAGACCGTGAGGCTAGTGAAGGTGTTATGGCAACACTGAGGAGTGGAGAAGGCAACATGGGAACGTGAGGACATGATGCGTTCCACCTACATTTTCCTATTTGAGGATGAAGGTACGTTGTTTAGTAATTTGGAAATAGAATGACAATTGCATATGCATGTGATTGTATGTATATGTGTGTAAATTTCGAGGATGAATATATTTTTTTGGAGGGGAGAATGTAAAACCAGAGAAAAATCCAATTTTTCTAAAAAAGGGCAAAACGGTAATTGCCGCAATAGTATAGGTTGAAAACCTAGAATTTTTCTAGATCTCGGATGACAAAACAAACTTCACCATTGGAATCGTCTTGCAAAATCTAATTACGGTCGAAGTATAAGGCGATCGAATTTCACGTTTTCAAGGTATCGCGTAATGGGTGACCACAGGTGGTGCCACTTAACATAACATGTAGGCGCCCGCATGTAGCGACACTTGTGAGGATGCACATGGCATGAGGGCAAGTAATGGTGTGGCAATTTCCACTTATTGCATGTGTCCATGTGACACATGACACATGAATATTAAAAAGGAAAAGATCCACGACTCACATTAAGACACTTGTTTTGTGGAGAGATAGAGTCGAACAAAAAGGGAAAAGACTAAAGGGTGACCATGGAGGCCTGATGCGCTACCCCTAGAAAGGAAATCAGTCTTTGATAAGGGGTGTATGGTGGAGAGAGAAAGGAAAAGGAAAAGAAAAGAAAATAGAGAAAAGAAAAGAAAGAAAATGAAAAGAAGGGTAAAAAGGGAAAAGAAAAAGTCATTTTCCTGGTTTTTTCTTTGTGCACACGGGAGGAGAGGAGAAGAAGGAAAGAAGTGGGTGGCTACACTTTCTCTTTAAAATCTACGGAGATCGAGTAGTGTTCCGGTTTTCGTCGAGAAGCGAGGCAAAGTTCATCTGCAGCGATGAGAGCTTTGCGTGGAGTGCAAATTTGGGGTTCCGCGACTCAAGAGGTAGGGAATTTTCCTACTCAGATTATTTCTAGCCTAAAGGCCATTTAATGGCATGGGTTTTCTTTGGGGCCGTGCAGATCATTCCCAAAATTTTAGGACTGAATGTTGGAATGTTTAGAATTTGTTTTTGAAGCGATTCGGAATTTGAATTTGATTATTATTGGAAAGTGTGGTTTTTATGTGTTATTGCTGGAAAAATGAATAACATGTTGATTGTGTGAAAAAGCTCGTGTTAATATATGCTTATTGTTGTGGGACGAAACACATGTACAAATTTCATTCTTGATACGAGGACTATTATCTAATCCCGAACAACGGCGCCGTAAAAAACTTGTTGACACGAAAACAAAACACGTATAAACCACCCGATCCTCTTAGGTAAATCATCATTTTTTTAAAAGTTGGTTTAGTCGTGTTAGCAGTGCCTGAGATGATGATAATAAGTAGTTTGAGTCGAGATAATCTCGATCCCACGAGATCTCGAAATTTTTTAAATCTTCACCAGGCTACTCAATTTCCATACTATTTGGACCTAGAAATGATAATAGGGATCCAGCATTAAGGTCTTTGGAACAATTAAGCGAACAAAGGAAAGAAAAATTGAACTACTTGACATAAAGAATAAGAATGAAATAATGAATTTCTAATAAAAGAACTAAATCTGACGATTATCCTCGAAGACACATTAATAAAAGCAGTTGTAGTGAACTATCAATTCACATGAATTACTCACAATAAAAATTTCTTGATTAACTCAGTTTCAAAATGCGTAGGCGTTGTCGTGCGTTGGATCTCTCCATACCTCAGCATTTCATTATCTAATTTATGACTTGATTCTCTCGAATACGGGAATTAGATAACTTCACTAGGACTTGGCCAATCAGAGTGCTTTTCTTTTGCAATACTTCATACCATTTTATGGTATAAACCTTAGCTCCAGTTATCGGTCAAGCGAGGATATACAACTTCCCAGTTGCTCTCCTCGAAGCCAGAATAGATCGACCTTTCTTGGTCAGATCTCGGTGGCTGGGATTGGCCTCACCATCCGGAATTGAGGTGAACTCTTTGCTTGTTTAAATAGATAACTCATTCAACTCGTTCTTGATTTCAAGTGAGAAGTTTATCTAAGTGAACTTACAAAAGCTCGAAGGATCCCTAATAGCGGGTTAATATGCCTTCGAAAAGTATCACGTTACTCTGGGAATACCTTGCACTATGTCGCTCAGAGGACCTCCTTGAAATCAGGCTTGATGTGTGAATCTTACTTGGGTATAAGAAAGCGTGTATTCAGATCGAGAACATAAACCTTAAGGCAGTAAATTTGATAGCGAATTAACAGGAAATTTCTTTGAAAAAGACTACGAAAGATAAATTCGTATCTGATTCACTTAATGGAAAATTTAGTTCCTCGATTCTTGAGTACACGATGCAGCATTCCTCGATCATAAGAATGAGCAATTGAAGCTAGAACAATCAATTCGGTATGCGAACTTCAAACATTCGGTGTGGTGAAATTAAATGGTCGCATTAAACCGACTCAACGATAACATCAGTTAGGAATCTGACGAAAAATAAAAATCACGAGCATGATGCGCTTTCAAAAAACTGTGAAATGAAAAATTAAGAAAAATAAAAGAAAAGAAAAAAATAAAGAAAGAAAATGAGCTTTCAGCTATCGGACCTCGTGCGTAGGTATGTTTGCTTAGATAAATTTGGATAGGCTAGCGTATTTATAGAGTTTCGGTTGGGCCTAATCCCGATGTAGCTTTGTTGTGGATTTTTGAGTATCGGGCCAGAAATCCTTTATTCAAAGTGTGACCCCGAGTTTCCTTGTCGTGACATCATCGAGTCGAACCTCGATCCCATCGCGACCGACTTATTCTATATAACTATGATTTAGTCATTCTTGGTGTCATCACCATCTTATCGCGACATCTTCTCCACATCGCGCGGGTTTCAATTGTTCTTTCACGATCAGCGGCAATCGATATCTTGTCGCGACCTCGGCCTGTAAATCATCGTTCTTCCAGCGATGCTCTTGGATGTGAATGATCTCTTCATCGCGTGACATCAACTCTCAAAGAAAGCGGTAGGCTTCGCTGATTGCTCCATGGCCGCGTTGCTCGACCTCTTTGCTGTGGCATCTGCGGGCTCGCATCATTGGTTGTAGTGATTCGATGCTTCAGCGACCGATCTCATGTCAGCGACGCCCGGCAGACCTACGAGGCTTCGTGGTTAGCCGATGTCGCGACTTGGTTGTTATCGTGGCCTCACTTCATGAAACTTCACCTTCAGCGGCGGTCACGGTGTCAGCGACTTGGTGATCTCGTAGCCAGCGACATCGACGCAATAACTGCGGTCTTCTCTGCATTGGTTCTTGATGTGTGACGGCCTCTTGTCGTGACATCATCGATGTGTGACATCAATCCTCGCGTCAGCGGCGACAACTTAAGTGCCGCGACTGTGGAGTCGAACCTTTCATGGCTTAAGGTGTTTTGTTGTCGCGACCTCGAGAATCTTTATTCTGGCGTGTCGTTCCCTTAGCTCGATTACCCTTATTCTTGTCTGGTGCTAACGCCGCCACGCATCAAATTCCCTTTAATTCTTTTGGTGTCACGACCTCGAAATTTGTTATGTCAACTGAGCTGCATCAATGAATATTGATTCTTTTCATTTCTGCTCTGCCATTCGACTGCACTTTTCTTCCACTTATTGCTATATTTTTCTACTTTCTTTCTCTCTTCCTGCTAATAACAATTTAGTGAGTTTCTTCATAATTCTGTATATTAATTATTCGTTCTAGATGAGAAAATAGAGAACGAGAAAAATGGACTATTAAAATAAATGACTTTTAAGCTCATCAAACTCCCCCGAACTTAAGTTTGCTTGTCCTCAGCGAAGAAAAAGAAAGAATTGTTTGTCCTCGACAAAAATAATTTTAAGGACATTTTTCTGTTTTGTTCTTTTTTTTTTTTTTTTTTTTTTTATTCCCCATTTCTTGTCACGGAATTAACAAAATATAAATTGTTATTTCAAATTTAGTTCTGCGCAAAAACAAAGCATGGGCCACTTATCCCCATAAAATTTCTTGATAAACTAATGTATTTAAAAAGCAGTTTATTTATAGAGTCACTTGTTACGTATTAATGCGGTCGGCCGATCCTTGTCAACCTTGACTTGAATTTAGTAAAACCTGAAGTTTTCTTAAGTGTTTATTTAAGTCCCATGCGCTGTTTTCTCATTGATCTCCACTAATGCAGGTAACCCGGCCTTCGAATCATGAGGTCTTCAAGCTTGTAATATAGGGCTTAGGTAATTGGGTAGATAAATGGAGAATTTAGGTTGTAGATTACCCAGACCCTTTTCTCTCTTCTTCTGCCCTTTCTTCCTTATATTTTCTCGAAATATCTCCCCTCGGCTTCATGTTTGGGACATTTCTTTGTTCTCTTCAATTCGGAATTGTATGCCCCTTATTTTTCACTTGTAATTTCACTGGGGAATTTTTCCTTTGTTTGTCACCATTTAAGGATAGATCTTGATGTTTTGGCACCCAGGCTTTCTAGCACTCTTAGCGAACTTTGGGTTAGTAGCTCCATACCCGGATGGCATTAGGGTACTAGGTGTTGAAACACCCCTAAGAACTAATTGTTCGAGAGAGTTAGGCCACGAGATAAAACTTATCCTTATAAGCTTTCTTTTTCATGTGCATTTTCTGCTCTTTGTCTTTTTCTTTCATTCCCTTTTTGAGTTCTTCAAAAATATATACTCCCCCAAACTTCATTTCTTACTTCCTCCTTGGATTCTTGGGTAATCATAGGTTCTTTACTGGAGAATTGATTTCTTAGAATGGGTTGAGGTTTCCATTGGTTATTTTTGAAAGATAAGCTTTTTGGTACAATTTAAGATTAAGGCATATGCATCGACATATAAGTGGAATATTTAGAATAGCTCAAAACTACCAATGATGGCCTCGATCATTTTCCTATTGGTTATTTCACACAGATTTCGCCTCGTCGATAATCAAACAAGTTACAGAATTTGTGACTCTATATCTGAATTTCCCGAAATTGTTCTAATTCTAGCCAAAGTTAAATCGGTCATTGTTGACGTGTGCATCATTCCTTCAAGACTTGAATTTATTTGCATACAAAAGACATTATTTTACTCAAACATTTTGTTCCATCAGCACCAACCAATTTCTCAATTTTTGTAACTACATTGAATCTAAACAGAACAAAATATACTCCTAATTCCAGTCTCTTTATTCATGATTCTAATATTTCTGAACAATTCGAGCGAGCGAATTGTGGTGATTCTAAACAGAGAAAATAAACTAGCACGGAAAGCAAAAATTCAAACATCATGATTAACCAATTTGTAAAGTCAACGATAATTTTATTCAAATATCCAAGGACTTCAATATTGTCGAACTATTTCAATTACAAACATTTTCACTAAGTTCATCTGCTCTAAAATCCTATCTTTTCTCAGTTTGCATCCCCGCTAAATTTGGTTCTCAGGTATGAGCTCTAATGAGTGATTCGGTAGTTAATAAGGTTGTCGCGCGACAAGTTGGGAGTACGCTTCCACCTTTTTCTTTGGAGCTTCTTTATTGATGGATTCTAACTAATCCATATTCCCCTTCCATCCACAGTTCTCTGGATGAAACCACGTCTTATGGAACAAGCAGTGGAAATGGTTTGTTTTCCGACTCCACTCATTTATAGCAGTGTTTTCACCATTGGACGCTTCCTTACAACTCTCTTTCTTTCTTCCCTTATTTCTTTTACCTTTGTTTCTAATTCCTTGTTTTTTCCATCCCTTTTATAATGAGGTATGTCGCAGGAATGCGAGAGTCAATTATGATCTCCTTCAATTTCTATGGGAAGATTAAATGAGATTCATCGTTTATATGCCTTTTGTATTTTCGATCCAGTTTTGAAACTTACGGAAGGAGGGAATTTGGAGCGTTTTCTTGAATCCTTAGTTTTCCTCTGAGTTATGCTCTTTAGGCAGGGAATATTCCACGGATCGATTAAATCAAAAGTTGGATTTACGTTTACGTATTTGTACTATTTATTCTCACATAAATTGTTTTGGGGTGAATTGTAGTTCCATGGATCTTGAATGAAACTAGACACTAAGTTTGGTGCTTTGACATTGCCTTTAGAGATTAATACATTATCTAATGAGCAATAAAGTTTAGGCGATGTGTGCAGGCGGCCTTCGGGTTTCTAAGTTATGTGAGAGAATGTTTATTTCGGTTATGACTAAATTTTCGTTAATTTGGCTCTCTTTCCACTTATTATTCTTCATTCTCTCCACATCCTTAGTCAATCCTCTCGGGCAGGTTATGTCTCAAATCAATAATAATCTGGCAAGCGATACCACGGTTATTCAATGTCCTCACTTCAGCAAACTCAATTTATTTTTATCATGCGGGAATTATTTCGCATACAATAGTGAAGCATTTAAAAATACTTGAAGATAAAATAAATTCCCCCAAACTTTTGCAATCATGCTACTTCGAATATAGAATCCTAACAATTATTTCAACTCAAAATGCAATAAAAGATAAAGAAAGGAATGAGAGAGACTCCTTTTTATTCGGTCATGTAATCTCAATTTGTCTTTGAATGTGATTTTAGAGATTAACAACTGCAGATACTTGATCTTCATTCTTTCCCGCAACTACCTTCGTTTTTGGCTTTTAGTTGGACTTCCTTTCATTCCCTTAATATATCCAATTCTCAATTTGGCCTCTATAGGCGACAATTTGTCCATATCACATTCCTTTGCTCTCTTTAATACGCCATTTCTCCACGAAAATTGAATGAGTTAACGTTGTATTATTGAAGATTTTCTGTCGGCGTACATGTTCTCGCTCCCCATGTTTGGAATTAGTAATTTCCCTTCTTTGTTCGATGGAAGTGATGGGGTAAAGGAATTTGCTGAATAAGCTCTCATGAGCTCCTTCCATGTGTTGATTCATATGGTAGGGCGTCAAACCATGTTGCGACCATATCGTAGAGAATGGGAACAAGCTACTTGGTGAATAACTTCTGGCTCCACACCATTCAATTTAATTGATTTTCTATTCTCGAGAGAAATCGCCCCAAGTGTTTGTTAGATTTTCGATTGGAATGACCGGCGGGTGGTGGTTACGTTGGACCATGGTTATCGATCTTGGTTGAGCTGAAAATCATCGGCATTGATTCTTTGGGCATTACATTGCTAAATGTTGTTGTGGATGAATGAATTCATAAATTCTCCATAGTGTCATTCTCTTTGAGGTCTTTTGCTACACATGTACGATTAGCTACCGTCAATCCTTTGCTCTGTCATGGTGTATGAGTTGTCTTCCCGAAATCAAAGTACACTCGGATCGATAGGTTAGCCTAATCAACGAACATTTTCAATATGGTTTGTTGGTCGAGTAATACGAGTCCTTTGCTTGAAATGCTGTTTTTGTTCTTTTTCTTTTGAAAATGTCCAAATTAGTATTTCTTTCTTTCATCTGAATATTGATTTATTTAAATTCTTTCGATCCCCGGCAACGGCGCCATAAAACTTGTTGACCGGACCAAAACACATGTACAAATTTCTGACACTATTACCAAGGACTATTATCTAATCCGTAGTATATAAAACTTGACACAAAACAAAACACGTATAAACCACCAATCTCTTAGAGTAAATCATCATTTTTTTAAAAGTTGGTTTTAGTACGATATTACGCAAGTGCAATTAGACAAATTATAAATGGATTTAAGTCCAGGATGCTCCCGATCCCAGGGAATGCAAAATTTTAAATCAGCTAAAACTCTTCGATTTATCTTATTTGGATATAAATGATAATGAGATCCGACATTAAGGTCTTTGGAACAAATTAAACGAACAAGGAAAATAATTGAACTACTGACATACTAAAAGAATAAGAATAAAGAATAATGAATTTCTAATAAAAGAAACTGAATCTTGGCAGTTATCCTCGAGAAGACACATTAATAGAAACGATTTGTAGTGAGCCCACATCAATTCTGTAGTTACTCCTAATAAAATTTCTTGATTAACTCCAGTTTCAAAATCTGTCCAAGGCGTTGTAGTGCGGCTGGATCTCTCCAATACTCCACATTTCATTATCTAATTTATGACGATTCTCTCGAATCTACGAAATTAGATAACTACTTTAAGAGGACTTCCTTAATAAGGTATTTTCTTTTGCAATACTTCATACCCATTTTATGAATTTGTAAACCTTAACTTCTGATTATCGGTCAAGCAAGGATATGGCTTTGATTATCCTCACCGAGTAGAATAGATCAACCTTTCCTTGATTAGATCTCGGCTAACCACGGGATTGGCCTCACCATCGAATTGGTGAACTCTTTGCTTATTTAAATAGATAACTCATTCTGACTCGTTCTTGATTTCAAGTGAGAAGAGGATTTATCTAAGTGAACACAAAGCTCAAAGGATCCACCCAATAGCGAGGTTAATATACATGAATGTACATTGCTCAGGGAATGTCTTCCACATGTCACTCGAGGTCCTCCTTGAAATCGAGCAATAGCGCCAAATCTTAAACAGGTATAAGAAACTGATATTCAGATCAGAATAAACCCAAAACCAGAAGTAAATTTATTAGCGAAATTAACAAGGCTGTGAAAAAAGCTACAGAGAAAAGATAAATTAGACTATAACGTTCATAATGGAAATGGATTCCTCAATTCTTGAATTACGATCTGACATTCCTGCGATCATAAGAATAGCTGCAATTGAAGCGAAACAATCGAATTCCGAAATTTATGCGAACTTCAAAACATTCGGGGTAGTAATTTGAAAATTAAATGAATTACGCATTCGACTTCAGGCTCAAGCGATAACCATCGGTCGAGATACAGCGAAAAAAAATAAAAATACGGAGGCATGATGCGCTCTAAGCGACGGAATGAAAATTAGAAAAATAAAGAAAGAAAAAGATCTGAAAGAAAATGGGCTTTATTATCGGACCTCGATGTACGTGGCCATGTTTGCTGAATGAAATTTGGATAGCTAGCGTGTTATAGGGTTTTCAGGTTGGGCCTAATCCTGATGTAACTTTGTTGTGGATTTTTGAGTATCGGCCCGAGTCCTTTGTTGATCGCGACCAGTTTCCTTGTCGTGACATCATCGAGTCAGCGACCTCGATCCCACGTCGCGACTTGAAACATTCTATGAAGCCTTGATTTGAGTCATTCTTGGTGTCGCGACATCACCGTCTTGTCATGACATCTTCTCCGTCTTAGCGGGTTTCAATTGTTCTTTCCTGATGTCGCGGCGTCCGATATCTTATCGCGACCACATTTCGGAAATCATCTGCCGATCTTCAAGCGATGTCTGGATGTCGCGACATCTTAGATCTCAACTCATGACATCATCTAAAAGAAACGTAGGCTTCAGCTAGTTGCTCATGTTGTCGCGACATCAATATCTTGTCGTGACGTGACATCTCTTTAAGGCTACGCATCATTGATGCAGTGCGTTCTGATGTGTCGTGACTTGATCCACCGTGTCGCGACATCGACTTAGTTCTACGAGGCTTTTATTTGGTTGCTTCCGATCATCGTGAACCCCGAGCTGTTGTCGTGACCTCACTTCATGAAACTTCACCCTTCAAGCGGCGGTGCAGTGTGTGACCGATCTCATGTCGGCGACATCGACAGTAACTACGATCTTCTCTTGATGGTTCTTGATGTCGTGACTTCAGCCTCTTTATGCATTGACATCATGGTGTCAGCGACATCAATCTCACGTTGCGGCCAACCCAGCTTAAGTGCGACTTCATCGGTCCAAACCTTTCATAAGCAAAGGTGTTTTACGTTGTCGCGACCTCGGAGAATCTTTGTTGCGACGTCGTTCTCTTAGCTCTGATTACCACGCCCAGTCTGGCGATCACGAGAAGGTACTTCTTATCATTGCATCAAATTCGCTAATTCTTTTGGTGTCCACGACCTGGTGGCGTGTCGACAGCTGCTGATGAATCGACCAATTCTTTTCATTTTAACTCTGTGGAATTCATTTGCACTTTTCTTCCACTTATTCTTTGTATTTTCTACTTTCTTTTTCTCTTCACATATGCAGATTTGGTGAGTTTCTTCATATTTACGTATATTAATTATTGTTTAGATGAAAATAGAGCAGGAAAAATGGGCTAAATAGATGACTTTTGGCTCATCCTTATATGATGTATTGACATGAGATACTTGATGGATGAGAATTATAGAAATATAATTATCCACTGATTTATTAATGTGCATGTAGTACTCATCATGCATAACATGAATTGGCATGAAATGGCGGGTTGCATTCACATGCACGGGGGGACATCGTGTGAAACGGATGAGTGCATGACATGGTTTTGGATGATTTGTGCTCGGAGGGTTGTCCAATAAATGAATTTGATATAGGAGGGTTGTCCAATAAATGAATTTGATATCTGAGGGTTGTCCAATAAATTAATTTGATATCGAAGGGTTGTCCAATGTGTTATGATATCTGAAGGTTGTCCAATGTGTTTTAATATCGGAGGGTTGTCCAATGTGTTTTGATATCGGAGGTTGTCCAATGAGTTTCAAAAACAAAAATATTTTGTTTTGAAGACAATTTTCATACATGGAAAATGCAGCAGTGTGAAGAGTCGTGAGGCTGGGGAACAGGGCATGGCATGTAGACATTCGTAGAAATGTGCATATTTTTACTTGAATGGGTGTTAATGTTTGAATCATGACATTGCATGTGCAGGTGGGGTAGCCTTGTAGGAGATTTTCTCTACTAGGCATTTGCTCACCCGGAGTCGTGGGGAAAACAACTACAGGTGCTAGAAATTACATATCGGGAGGTGGTTACATTTGGATGTAGTTGGGAAGAGGCCCGGATTTTGTCTTTGTTATGTAATTTGTAAAATTACAGACCAGTTTATCAGGTTTTGTATATGTAATGAAAGATCTTTTTAGCCGTAAAACTTATTTTAACTTGTTCCAATATTGTGTTTGGAAAGTTTCCTCATAATGGCCTCTACTTTGTATAATATGTATAGAAGCTGGTAGTATTGGTCATCACAATGGGAGAGAGTTGGAGGTGATGGAAATGCCAAAAAAATAGAATTCTGAATGTTTGGGTCATGACGAGTTCACTGGTAGCGACAGTGGAAATGCCAGAATAGGCTCTTTGCTAGTTTTGGGTAAGCGTGGGGGAATTCTGCGCAATTACCGGCGACGAAGTTCTTTTGGTTACGTAACAGTGGCGATAGAATAGCGTGGCGACGTAGTTCAGATTCTAGCCCCCAACAAGCGTACTGACATAGCTTTCTTTGTTGCGACGGGGTTCAGTTCTGTACTGCGTGACCAAAGGTTTTTCGCTAGTGAATGACGGTCTGACAAGAGGTGAGTTGCAACAGGAGCTTGGTTCGGGCTAAGAGATTTCAGGTCTCGACAGGATTTCATGGAGTGGTGTTGCGACATGGTATCTTATGTCGTGACAGAGTTTTGGCCTAGACCAAAGGGTCTCTTGTCGCGAAAGAATATTTTTATGTCGCGACAGAGTTGGTCAGACCAAGAGTTTTTTGTCGAGACATAATGTTTTTATGTCGCGATAGAGTTGGCAATGGTGGATAGGCTTTATGTCACCACAGAATACTTTATGTCTCGACAGAGTGTGGCTAAATAGAGAGGTTTTGTGTTGCGACAAAGCAATTGTCTTAGCGACATAGTTGGCAGTGAGAAGATTGCCACATGGTGGTGGCGCATGTCATGGCTGAGTTGACGAGACAAGGATAAATGATGTCGCGATAGAGCAATTCTATGTCGCGATAGAGTTGGCCAAGGTAGGGAGAATTTCTATTGCGACAAGGAATTTCATGTTGCGATGAAACTGGTCATCTGAAGGGTTCCCATGTCAGCGACCCTGATATTCTAAGTCAGCCGGTTTGGGTCTTGACATGGAGGTCGTGTCTGGCACGACAGGGGAGTCTTGACGGAGTTGCGCCGACAGGGGCTTGAGCGCGGCGGGAGTCCTCTGGCGCGTGATGACGCTGGGCGCATGCACTACAGATGCGGGCGCATACATGGTAAGGGCGTACTGCTGACCAGAAATCTCTATCGACAAACTTGGCGTGTGAAAAAAAAAAAAAAGACCCACGGGTTTAGAAACTGGTACATGTTTTATATACACTAGGAAAGTCCCCAGGTAAGTGGAGGGGTCACAACAGTCCTCTTAATAACCACTAGCCTTGAGTCTCTTATTGACCTTTTGTCAGGACCACACAAGTACCACTTAATGTTTCAAGGTTCCAAAACTACTATATGGTTTGCATTTCTATCCTTAAAGATAAAACTACCAAATTATGTACAAATTCATAATTCCTATGGGTAAATTATAAAAATAATCTAGCATCTAATCCTAATTAATTATATAAATATAACAAAATTTCCCATGGATAAAATTTTATTATAGTAAGTATAATTACAAGTTATGTCTCGTTCTTTATGTGATCTTAACTTAATAAATAATGTTAATTAATTAAAGATGTTGTGGCTATTCCTAACTAACCAAAATTATGATCCACATGGACATTTTATAAGTATTTAGTTGTGCTTTCTAACTTAGGCACTAAACTTAAGTTTTATGTATAATATCAAAATTTATTGAATAGCTTAATTAAACCATCCTATTATGCTATAAAAAATGTATAATTAATCATAAGTATTACACATAATCTGATTTCATACAAAAGAATCAAAACATAAATAATACATTCATGCATGAGAAAGCCTTAAAATTCGTAAATTTTATTAGTATTATTCTTAAATAAACATGATTTGAGCAATTAATAAATAATGCTTAAGCACGTAATGAATACGGAAGCGTATAAGAATTAAACATATAAATGTTTTAACACATGAGTCAAGTTGGCTTGGTGGAAGAGTCATTCTCAGTTGAACCGTTAGTCATAGGTTCAAATCTCATAAGTAACACATTTTTAATTCTTTAAGCCAATTAAAAGTGGCTTGATTCAAAACCAAGCCTAAACCCTTAAAGGCTTTCAATGACTTGTAATATTGGTGAAACCCCGAATAAAACTTAACTTTCCATATAGGCCCAAATATTATTTATTTATTATTATTATTTTTTAAAGGTTGTCTTCTTCGTATAGGACCTCCATTAGAACCATAAATTTTTTTTTACTGCCAGTTTGTTGTTATAGAATCATAAAAAAAAACACATTGAATCAAATATAAAGGTGATTTAATGATTCTAAAACAATTTAAAAACAAAAACAGGAAGATCCGAGGAATTCTAGAAAAAAAATGAGATCTGTCTTGCAAATTTTTTTTTTTTTTAGGAATACGGCTTGTAGAATAAATCGGGCGAGAGTTTAATCGTAACACGATGCAGATAAGTATATACGTCATTCTAACGTGTTTCTAATATGGAAACTTGTGAAAAAAAATAGGATCTTCACATCACATCAAGTGAACTATTTTTCCCAAGCACGAAACTAGATCACAAAGAACCAACTCGTATAATCTTTTTGCTTTCCCTTCCTTTGCTCTCTCGAATTGATGGAACTCTCAAAGAATGAATGAATTTTCTTAATGTGATAGAGCAGTAAGAAGGACCTTTACTATAGTAGTTCTGTAAAAGCTACGGTCGTTCCGACACAAGGTTACCATAAACTTTCAAATTTGTAAAGTTTCAAAAGTTTAAACAAAAGGGTTGCACCATTTTCGAATCTTATAAAACCTTACAACTTTTGTTTGTCCTTTTCACTATAAGAAATTAACAGTTTACCTGCTGAACAGTTTTGTAGGTAATAATTGAAATTTTGTAAGTAATTCAGTTTACCTACTGATTTCCTATAAAACATAGTAAGTAATATCTCTGTCGGTAAAAAAAAATTACATATAAAATGTGAAATAGTAGGTAAATTACTTATTGTCTATGTTATCGAGTAGGATTTGTAGGTAAATTTAGTGACTATTATATTGTCGGTAAATTTTTAGGTAATTTACATGCATGCTTTTGTCTCTTTATTGTTGGTAATCTTTAGGTAAGATGACTGCTTAACTTGCAAATTTAGTAGGTAATTTGTAGGTAAGTTGACTACCTAACTTACCAATTTAGTAGGTAATATGTAAGTAAATTAGTTGTCTAACTATTAGTAAGGTACTTTGTAGGTAATTATCGATGAATTATATATATTTTATAAATTTAATTTAATTATAATCCTGATCAACACATAATAAATTTACAAAAAAAGTATGTTGATATATGATTCAGAATGCTAATAAAATCATAACAATAGTACAATTAAAATATTCAAATTACATAAAACCTATCTAGAAAGTAAGATAAAGTATAGTTTTACATAAACTATAAAAGTGACAATAATAAAAAGTCGCAAAACATGTTCACAAAGTATAACATGATAAAATGTAACCATCAAACAACAATAGATACCGCTAGAATTTCCAATGGCATCCATCTGTATCATCATCATAACGAATAGGGTTAGAATGTCAGGCGAGTAAGGCACTAGGGGATGAAGTCGAGCTCTTGACATTTCATCGACATCTTTGTAATAAGCGTTTTGTTAGTATTTGCAAAATCATTCGATCAACTTGGCTCCCTGTCGAGGATAATAGTTGGATCACTTGAATCTAACTTGTGAAGTGCTGCTTCTAATGAAGACAATCTATGTCCATTGATTAAGACACATAAAAAGGATTAAGGAGGCAAATCACTCCAAAGACAAATAAACAACGAAGATCTCCTCGACAAAGAGGCATTACATGGTTTTAGGTGTAAAGAATCTCATCATTTGTTGTTCACTTATATGGTGTAGATGTCATGCCTTTGTTGTTCACTTGCATGCTATAAAACAACTCATACAGTACAAATGTAACAGGGATGACACATAATCTTGAAATGCTACCTAAAAAAATTACTAGGCTATGAAATATAAAGGACTTTGGTTTAGGGTTCTTGAGATAATAAAAGTCAAGCCAACAATTGAAAAAAGTTCATCTTCTGATTGATAACCCAATCAAAATATAAATAAAAAATCAATGAATAGTTTAGGAGATGGCAGATACATACTCAGAATTTGACAATGATTCTGCAATAGAGTAATTTAGATTTTGGATTTAGTTAGAAATTAAAATAAAAAATAAAAAATTATTCTGAATTTAACCACATAAGCATTAAGAATTTAGAAGAACCATTTTATACATAAAAATTCACATCAAAATCCATATATATATATATATATATATATATATATATACACACGATTGCGGTCTAACAATATTCAGAACGCCTTTTGCAATTGCCTATTGATATATAAGAGAAAATTATCTCAGACTGCTTAATTATGGAGCTAAAATTAGAGGAACAATCTAGGTGAGCCTTTGGAGTTTACCTCAAGGTAGGAATTGAAGTTAAGACGAAGAAATCACTTGACAAATGGGGCATGTTAAGTCCTAACAAGCCTGCTGCTGCGTAGTATAGTGTAAAGCGAGTTTGGTTCTTGTCGAATTCCTGGAAGAAGTTAACATAAAACCAGAGAAATAAGGTGATAATAAAATAATAAGAAATAGTTTCTGTAATGACGATAACAATAACAGAAATGTGATGAATGGAAACAAAGAGCATATTTAGCAAGCCAAACATTCAAAGACAAGCATGAAAACCTTAATTGAGATAAATAACGTAAGTTTGATCCATAATTCCTAAAAGTTGGCCATTTTGGGAAGACTATATTACAAAGAAGACACGACATGACAATTGAAATGATATGTGGAGATTCCTTTAACTAGTGTCCGAAGAACAGCAGTAAGCCCAATAAAAGGAGATGCCTATTTTCTTTCTCAAGTTGCAATAGTACCTTTCATGAAAGATCTTGCCTAATTATCAAATTCTATCTGTGTGTGTCTCATGTAAGTTGTCCAAGGTGACTCTTACTGTTTAATTATAGAGTCTCTCTCAAGGTCAAATAATATACCAACTAATACTGACCGTTCTTCCCATCTCAACTGAGCATTAGAGATTCTTTAAGACCCAAGAATCCCACAAGATTCCTAATTGCCGCTAAAATCTTTATTACATAACTAATTAGGTTAATTCATCTATGTTTAATTCTTCATTCACTTCTCATATTTCAAGATTGATAAAAAATTAGTATGTAAACAGCAACCATGCATGAATAAATAGATAAACAATCACAAAAAGACAATAGAAAAAGAAAAATCAACAATTAGATAAAATATTCATGTTCAAAATACAACCAAAACCCTAGACTATCAATTTAGAACATAATAGAGGTTTGGTACATCACAAAATTAGGATAAAACATGAGAAAAATGGAAGAAGAAACTCTAATGAGTCCTTGGTCTTCTTCCTCCAAATCCCTAAGTTCTTCTCCAAATCTTGAAACGACTACCAAGCCTCCTCTTGCTCCCCCAGAGTACGGCTTGTTGGTTCAAGAACAAAGAGGAGAAACCCTAGGAGAGGTATTCTTCCTCACGGTGGAACCTCCTTTAGATGCAGAAAAACATATATTTATAGGCCTCAAAAATGAGCCAATGATGGGATAAAATTGGATGATTTACGCTCCTAAACAAATCTTCTCTTCGTCGCGACAAGCGTGCCCGTCACAATGTACCCGCGGATCACTTATCCGTGTTTCTTTGCTTCATCGCGGCGAGCCCGTGGCTCGCCCGGTGTAGTCCTTCTACTTCGTCCACGGCCCGAAGAAGTTACATCAATTCAGCAAATTCATTTCCAACTTGATTTCTTCCATTTTAAGTCTCAAAATACCTCGAATGCATACTTTAACCTAAAATCAAAATGAAACTAAATAATATGATAAACAAAAGCACACTTATTTATGTACAAAATAGTTCAAAAACATATTAAAACTTGGGTATATAATGAGTGTTTGGACCTCACATCACTATGCATGGATGATTAACACTTTTTGCTCGCTTCTATAACTAGTTAAAACATAGGATAGAAGCAATATGCTGTAATAAGATACTGCACAATAGATTTTCATTCTTGGATTCTATAGAAAAGACTTTGTGTGCTGCATTAATATCAACAAACTGCGTTCAATGCTAATGAGAGAATAATTTCATTGGGACCAAGCATTTGAAGGAACATGAGTGATCTAAAGACCCCAAAGCTTAGGAGTCTCCTACTCATGACAAGGGTAAGTAAAGTCATTCATTTTCTAGTATATATAGAGATAACTTAATTGTAACCACATTGTTGATTTGGATTCTTGAAAACTTTAAATGTCTATCTGTTTCAGAAAACTTTTAGTTTATAAAAATACTTCAAAATATACATGAATGGATATAATTCTATTCTCGAAGTGCAACCTCTTTTGGATTTTGGTGAATTCCATTTCCAAATGAGCAAGCGCTTTTCTAAAAAGATGTTTCCATCCTCTTCCTTTGAAAGCCCTTTGGATCTTTTAACCACAAGTATTAACGATTATTCCTAAAAGCCAAAAGATGCTCACGCTTACAAAAACGAGAACTTCTCCATTAATAAAGAAAGAGCTCTTGAAGAATCAAATAAATTGCGAATGGTGTAACATGCATCGATTCTTGAACATATAATATCTATTCAAGCATATTTGATTGATTTTTCTGATAATTAAACATTAAAATGATCAAGCATACTCGAAACAGAACCTACCTCTATAGTCTTTGATTCTTGTCTTCCTTTAGTGCTAAGACTATTTTAGCTAGCCTAGAAAGGGTGTCATGGCTAATGCTTTTAGAAGCACACTTTTAAGTAGAGGAATCATTTAAGATAGGACAGACTTCGGTAACATCTTGGCAGTTTGTATTATCTAGCCAAAGTACTTAGAGGGTCAAAGACAAACCCCATTATCTGCAGTTGTATCCTCACTAAGTTCGTCGGACCTTCTGAGGGCATAATTTTATTTCATATTCAAATTAACTACGACCTTCTGGTGTGAAATACTTGTGATACGTAATAAGAAAAACCTAAAGCGAATCAACATAATCAAAATAATTGTTATTTTGTAGCAAATGGAGCATTATTATGAAGGAAGGGACATAAACGATTTCTCTATTTATTTATTAATTTTTACAAAAGGGAGGAAAGTTCCCCTTCAAACTTCATTCCAAGGACATCAAAATCACTATCAATGATGTTATCCAGCTTCTTTTTAATGGTGGATACTCCTATATCATCACGCTACCCATTGTTGAGCGGTTGTAAAATTTTGCATCTTTGACATTATATTACGATTCTGACAAAATTCTCCCCGAGTTTGATTTACATACGAAAATGGGAGACAAAAAAAAAAAAAAAAAGGCTCTAGTTTTAACAATTTCTAAGATTTCTGTCATTATACAAATATCACTTTAGTAGGAATATTATTTACATAGAAGGAAGGAAACATATATATTGTTGTTACCTTGATCGTCTAACCTCCGAAGCATCAGGGGCATAATGTAAACCTGCAATAAAGGGCGATCCGGCGGCGGTGGGCCGGCAGCCTCTTTAATGATTAAGTCAATGAAAATACGGAGAGGAAGAAGAGGAAGTTCACATAGTGGGATTACGCCTTCATCATGGGAATCCTTATGATTTATAGAAAGCGGTTCACGAATCCCTCCCCCTTTTTCTTCGGAAAGAATCTCCTTTTCTTAGGCACAAAATCTATTTTTTCCTTATCAAAGACTAATTCTTTCTTATCAAGGGTTAATCTTCCGAGAAGTAAGGGATTTGGAAATTGGGAAATTCGTGGATAAATATATTTTGCGTATTTCCCGCCTTTATCCATTCGTCCATAGCGACCTTGCCATAAGCAGGAGGACGGCAGGCTAGGAGACTTGGAGCTCTAGACAGGCTGCCCTGAGGCTAGCCTTTGGGAAGACACCTCGACTTTCATAGACATGCCTCCGGATTTCCCATCTAGGTAGTGCCTACCAGCTTTAATATGGAAGGTGGGCTTGGACCGCTTCACATCGTGGGCGAGTGAAGTAGTAGGACCACAGGCCCATCGAGTGGGTTTAAAACCCGTAGGCACTCCTGATGCCCCATTTTTCATTGAAATTTTATGCTTTTCCAGTTGAGGAAAATACTATAGTATTAAATGTTGAATGTACGGAGACGATGCTCTCGTGGCTTTAAAGCGAGTAGGAAACACATGTTTCCTAGAATATATACGACGCATCTTGTTCTGACGGTGCATTTAATGCTCTTATCTACTCGTTACCCTACAAATAGGGGTATGGGTTGCGATAGCAGTTTTGTTCATGTTTTGTCTGAGTTTTTTTATTCCTGTGACTTTGCCTTTTCTAAGCCCCATGAGCTTTCCTTTGAAGAGCCATAGGAGACTCTTGACTTAAACCAGTGTCGATTTTACGGTGGTCTTTCGCATCTGCGACGTTCTTTTTCATCGCTAGTTTGTTTGAGTGTTTTTGTGGTTGGGGGTGTCCTACTAGGTTATTCTAAGATTTTTAATTCATGTTTTCTAGGTTTTGTCACTAGTGGGATGTAAAACCTCTGGGGGTGGATTTTTTTTTATCTTGTGGGGGTTTCATTTCCACCTTTGCTTAATGGACCTTATGTTGACCCCTTCTTATGTCTTTTTTCTTCTTTTTTTATTTATTTTTTATTTGCCTATAGAATGGGAAAAGGTTATGAGGTTTCCAACGATCGGGGTTAGGCGATCGGAGGGTGACTCACAGAAACGCCTCTACCAGCAGGTCTAGTTCTTTGCTATGTCTCACAAAATGAGGTTGTAAACGGAGTTCTTTCCAAAATCGATGCGGAGGGTATCGGATGGCGAGCTACCTCCCGGCGCGTAGAGAAGCGAGTGCCATCCCCATTTCACCCCAGAGCCGGTTCAGCATGGGGGCTTCGCTTCCGCGTCTCATCGTTGGTGAAGCCGGTTTACTACCCGGGCACCTCCTGGCTCGTACGAATGTTTTTTCAGATTCTAGCAGGTTGTAGTGTGTTGAACTCTCTCTACCAGTTGGACATCTCACTAGTGGAGATTTGTTTCATTTACGCTGAGCTTGGGATAGGAGCGCTTGTCTATGTAAGCCCACGGAGTCCACAGTTGAACCCCTCTTTGACACCCACAAGCAGGCGAAAGGGGGTCGTCTTGATTAGGGAGCCCATGGCGCACGTGGCGGCAGCTCTCTAGGGCTTCCTTTTGATATGTGAACCCAGTCCTCTCATTCGGGTTTGTTTTAGTTTTGATGTTGCTTGTAATTTTCTAGTGATCTTCTTTATTAACATGCCCTGTTTTCTTGATGATTTGTAGATAGGCCGCAGGCAAGGTGGCTAGTGACCTTAGGTGGAGAAAGCGGTGGAATCGCGTGGTCGGTTGCTTAAGATCACGAGAGAAGAAGCGCGACCTGACTCATATGTCGAAAATCTCTGCCCCAGAAATTTGGCGCAATCTTTCCAGCCACATAATGCAAGTTTCTTCCCAGGTCAGGTTGTCCCACTTTGAGCTTGTCGAGAATGAGCACTTCATATCTGGTCCTCCTGGAAGCTAATGCAGGGGGCTCTTCACAAGTGGATTCCGCTCTAGAACCCTTTGTTAAGTCGGACTATCTACCCTTGTCCGCTCAACATCAGGCTTGCCCCGGGCTGAAAAAGAAAGAAGGTGCGCGGAAGTAAGAAATTTGCTTAGACGAAGGCTTAGAGGGGTTAGGTGAGTCAGTTGGATCAACATTTAGCGAATGCTTTGAAGAAAGGAAGCAATGTCTGGCCTTACATTGGATTTGTTGATAAGGATCTGTGAGAAAACTGCCAGGCAAGGAGGTGCACAGCTCAGGTCTGACGTGTGCTGACGATCACTTTTCGAAGAAGAGGCTCAGAAAAGCCAAGCGATAATTGTTATGAATTCTCCGGAACGAGCCCCCGATGGCGTGCTGGCTTTGGGAAGGGGCTCCACAGGGAATCACTCTCAAGAGGCCTACTGGCAACTGGAGGATCGAGGCTCTGACCAGAAGATCTCTTAACACAAACGAGTTTTTGGGGGCTCTTTGAAAGAGCATCTGGGCTGCAGCTAGGCATTTTTAGGGAGGCTCAAGGCGGGCGCCTCTTGAGCCTTTGGCTGGGCTTTATTATGGTGGATATATCACCAGAGGTGTGAGTTGGTCGATGGATAATCATCAGTGAACTCTTCAGTTCTTGATGGACGGACAGTCATCTGTGATTACAATCCTGTTAGTTGCCTTGAATTAGTTATCGACCATTGAGCTCCTTAGGCCCATATGGACCCGCCGTTGTTTATGCGTCTACACCTCTTTAGTGTCGATGGTGGCTCTTATCGAAGTACTGTCCTCTTCCCAAAACCAATGGACAAAAGACCTTCCGATTGGGTGGGCTGAAGATGGGATATTACATGTGAAAGCCTGACAACCAGACGAACTAATATGATTAAGACTACTCTAGTTTTGAATGTGGCTTCATGTTGCCAATTTTATATGATTCTTTTTTCTTGGTAGCGATCACGCCATCCGGCAGATATGTGCCTTGGCCTTGACTTCACTACCTCTTTGGGATGACGTCGAGAAGGCTGCGACTCTATGCTTCGGTTGGCTACCTCTAAGAACTATGCCTAGAAGAGTCCACTATGACCAGTCGGTCAGCGGTAGAGCGGAAGGCGAGAGGGAGCCTGTGAAGAAGATGAAAGCTGAGGAGGATAGGACATGTATAAAGAGAGGCTCGGGTGGGTTGGTTGCCGTCGCGATGGGTGACGAAAGGCCTGGGTGGATGCGACCCCAACTCGGCTAGGGTGCCACTGGCGCCGCGGAGAGGCTTGACTCAAGGCTGACGGAGACCACCTGTTTGAAGTGGAGGACAGTCTCATGCTGGAGGTGGGCCGGGCGATGGTGCTGAAACACTCATTACAAGCCGGGTTTAGCGGGATTTGCGCTTTCATATATATATGGTCATGTTTTGATTACTTTCTAATATTTAGTTGTATTTGGTTTTGTAAAGAAATACGGAAAATGCTAAAGGAGCCTTGTAGGAGGCCTAGAGTATTGCGAAATCGGTAACATCACGGCCCCTGACATCGCTCACGTTCCCCGCGTTCATAGCGTCAGCGATACGTGGCGATCAGCGACGTGCGGGAAGATCTCCACAACCAAAGCCTTATCTCTTGGAGAGGCTGCAAAGGAACAGGAGAATCACATTGAAGGGTTTGAAATTTATTTGCAGGCTAGGGTTTGAGGAATTAGGGAAACTGGAACAAGAAGAATACTTAAGACCGGCGTTTAGGAGAGAGACTTGAAGAACAGGAGTGTGTTCCCTTGATCATTGAAGTTTTCTCTATTCCTATTCTTATGTATTTCATTTCATCTGTATTGGGACAGAACATAATGAGATTCTAATTTCGTGGTTTAGGGTGTTGGTAGAGATTTGGACATGAATACTATGTTAAAGTTTTGATCACTGCTAATTTCATTATCTTTTATATACTTGTTTTACTATTAACCCATGCTTGGATGAAATCATATTAATTTCTTATCAATCTTAATATGTGAGTGGTTCTTTGTAAGAACTGAGAAGTGAATGAAGAATTAGACATAGTTGGGTTAGCCTAATAAACTTGGTAATATAGGATGAAATCAGTTAGGAGGCTTAGGAGTTCTTTTCCTCTATACCTTTGTGCTTGGGGTTGAGCCAAGGAGAAAGAAACCTGAAAATGACAGGAGGTCAAATGACCTTGAGAAAGGCTTTGATTACATTAGAAGAAAGTGCCTTGGAAAACACTATATTGAATAATGGAATGGAATGCCACGCATTACAATGGATTGTCCAACAAACACCAACCTAATCTTTCATCTTTAATCGCTGCAATTTTAAACGAACAATTACTTGGCCAATAGTTTAATTCATTTAGTTCCGCCTAGTCATCACGATTGCTAGTTTGAATATTAAAGGAGTATTGTAATTTTGGTACTTAGCATACTACGATTAAGATGTTCCCAATGGTCGATGTAGGTATTTGGGTACTTTACTGCATGACAAGCATACTTGCATAATAGGCACTTAGCGCCCTATTTGCATGTGCAAAAGCACGATCACGTAATTCGCCTATCAGAGTTTTTGGCGTGCGTTGCCTAAGTTGCCTATTTATTCGTAGTGTTTATGCTAATATCAATACTAAGTTCTTCTTTGGTACTTCAGACATTTGTTTTGCTTAAATATTTGATGCTTTATTTTTTCTTTTTCTTTGTGACAAACTTGCAGTACGATTGATTGTGCTGAGATGGGAACCTCTTGAAAATCTTATTCCTTTGGATCTAAAATCGAGAGAACTTTGAAAAAATTATGAGAGACAGAGGGAAGCGGTAGAATGGGCTTGACTACATGGGGCCGTGGAAGAAAATAGAGGCGGCGATTTAGTTTCAACTAGAGGGTAGTATACATCGATCTGTGAATATGGATAATTTGTTGCCACCTATTAGGGATTAAATGGTCACGTGCGTAGTTGCTCACTTGTGATTAGAAGACCAGCAATACAAACGAAGCAGTGGAGCCGAATTAATTTACCCTCCTGATTCTTCTTGAGAATCCAGTTCCATGGGCTCGCACATGAGGACCTGAATGCTCATATCCTTAAATTTTTGGAAGTGTGTGATACAGTGAAATATAATGGGGTGAGTGATGACGCTATTCGGCTTCGATTGTTCCCATTCTCATTGAAGATCAAACCGAAGCATTGGCTGATTTGAAGACCACAGATTCGATAACATCATGGGGATGACACATCGAAAATTTGCCATCCACAGATTCTTTCCCACTGACAAAAGCGACAAAGTTGAAATTGACATGTTGGCTTTGCTCGGTATGAAGGAGGAATGCCGTTCTATGAAGCATGGAGATTCAATTTGTTGAAAAAGTGCCCTCATCATAGTTTCACCAAATGGATGCAGTCCATCATTTCTACAATGGGTTGAGTCGTCCCCCTTAGGACTCTTATCGTAACCTGTGTGGAGGAGAGATTATAGGGAAGAAACGAAGTGGGGCTTATCAAATTCTTGAGAACATAGCCTTGAATGATTGTGTGTGTGAGTGAGAGAGCAACATGAAGAAACCACGGGGTGTTCGATTTAGACATGTTCACAAACTTGTGCGCTCAGAGTTTCTACACTCTCAGAGCAATTACAAGCTTCTCGAATATCCACGCATAAATTGAAGAAAGCCACTTGTCTGAGCAATGTCATGGACCTGTCCACTTCTCGGTGCCTAATAATGAATGCCATGGGGGATATGACTATTGAACAAGCCCAATATATGGCGAAGTTCCCCCAAAACCAGAACTTCAATCTGCTATGGTTGAAATTGCAATCGAGGTGGAAGAACCATCGGCCAACTTCTCATGGAAGAATCGGAATCACGAGGTAATCTGTAGACGAAGCCAAACCTGCTCGACCACCTCGAGAAAAGTCAGTCTGATCTTAAAATAGAATGAGGTTAAGTTGATATGCATATGACTACTGGTGAGTCACATGATAAGTTAAAGAATGAGACTAGGACATCATTGAACAATCAAAACCATTTCCTAGAACTGGAGGTCGAATGGAGCTAATGAAGCCGTTATTGGCGAGAGGCAGCATATAGATGCAGTGCTTGAGGTCAACTTATGGAGAAAAGGAAAGGAGCATTGCAAAGTTGTAACCCTGAAGAGTGGTAAGACTCTAGAACCTTCAGTTGAGGTCCAAGAAGAGGATGAAAACCCTATGGGAGATGAGAAAAGCAGTGTTGAGATCGTTGAAGATGTTGAAAGGTTAGTAAAGAAACCAGTCTCAGATACACCAGAGAAAGTTGAAGTCCATAAACCTAAGTAAGATGAGAAGCCTATTATCCCATACCTCGTGAGAAAGAAGCAGTTAGATAAGCGGTTTGGCGGGTTCATATGGACATCTTGAAAAGAGTTCATAAACATCCCATTTCTTGAACTTAAGCAAATGTCGACATCGATGTAATTCATGAAAGGGCATCTTGTCGAAAAGGAAGTTGGGAGACTATGAGACTATCGCCTTTGTCCTGAGTGTAGTGCCATATTACTAACAAGTTTCCCCCTAAAGTTTGAAAGATCCAGTAGTTTCATAATCAGTATTGCTATTAGAATCTGACATTTTGATTAATTGCCGGTAGGTGGCGGAATCAACAAGAATTTATTTCTATGTTCCTCCCTCTGCGTAGTCACGCTACGTAATGCTATAGCGGTCTAGGGTCGAACACGGGGATGGGTTTTCATCCCACGAATGATTTGCATTAGTGTTTGAAAAATGGTGAGGCTTTTGTTTGGATTTGTGGATTTGTTTAACAACAGTTGAGTTTGTTCAGTCAGCGGCCGAAATTTGTAATGGCTTAAAGTGAATTGTGAAATATGTGCTTTGAAGGCTTGGTCTTAGCTTGATAACATGGGGGAGTATTAAGGTGTCTCGGGTTATTTCCTGCATTAGAATGAATGACCTATCAGTGGCCAGCAGGATCTTTGTTTAACTATAAAACCTAACCCTAGAACCACTCCCTATTTGAGTCAAACGCCCGGTATTAGCCATCAAAAGTCCATTGATTTAAAACCTAATTTCAACCTCCTCCCACGATGGCTCGTAAATGACATCTAAAGGATATAAGTGCATCTAGCATTAAGAATGCAACGAACCACTATAAGTATAATGATGACCCGAGGTAGGACATTAAATGGCATTAAACCCTAGTTTGGAAAGTTAGAATTCGCCATCTGATGCAGTTTGTTACAGCATGAGGACAACTTGCAGTAGCCCCTAAACCAAGCTAGCCACCCTCCTCTTCAAATATGGGAAGCAGCGAGCATCCCTTGAGTTGTCATCCTCGAGGTTGTGTTTGGCAGCCTAGAAAAATGAGGAGAGAGAAGCGAATGAAACCACTAAAATGAAATTCTTGAATTTTATAAAATGAAAAACTGCTGCCAAAAATTTCTTAGGGTTACAAAATTATGGGGGTTTATATAGTCCACCGAAAGTGTGAAAATCTGAGAATGCACAAAATATTGGCTTACAAAGGAATGGTGGTAATACACCAAGCATAAATGCGTTTTGCATTAATTACAAAAATCACAGGGCAGCCATTTTTTCACTATGGAGAATTTCGCTAAGTATAGCGAAAATTTATGCCTAGCAAAATTTTTGCTAGCCTAGCGAGTCTGAAGATATGAGGAATTGAAATTTCGCTATCTAAATATTCATGTTGGCATTTGCTAACCCTGAAAAATATGAATAAGCGAGTGATTAATTTAGCTGGAAGCCTGATGGTGTGATGCGAGAAATTGTAGCCTAGCCGAGGCTGAGCCCCGCTAAGTTGCGAGGAATTTTTCGCTATGATTGCGAATTTTGCAATCCTAACGAAATTTTGCCGCCTGTAGCGAAAATTCTGCCTTCTGATCCGAGAGTTTGCATCCTTCGCATCCTCTTTGCACTTCTTCCTCCATCGGTTGCCTTCAATTCCCATGCTGAATTTTGATATTTTTTGATGGCTAGAAAGCCATGGATTCACTCAGCGTTCGGTACATATCTTTCGTCAGACTTGAGCTAAATGGCCAGAGGTACTCAAAACACAAAATAACCAAAAACAAACTCGAAGCATTATCGAAGTGGAACTAAATGGACACACTACACATCAAATTGGCTTGTTAAACTAGATTGGTATAGCGCAAAGCAATCACGAATAGGGTTGAAGTACTTTGGTATTCAATCCACACCCCAGCAAACCACGTTGCTAGTCCTTAGCAATCTTTAAAATAGCAAGGACATGCATGCGTGATTTTACAAAAATATACGGTTCAAAAGGTGTATATACGGATAAGCATTACCTTTAAAATGAACAGGTGAGACCTAGTTTGGCAAACCGCGAGAAGAGCGAGAAACCATATGAATCGAGTTTTAGGTCGACATCGGATCCATGGTTGACTTTGAATTTCCACGAAAGTCTAATGGTTCCTAATGTGACAGATCCAGGCCAATAAATTGCAAATTATTCCCTCCCCTGACCTAACTCTTGGCATGGCCTTATTGTTCAGCAGCCTAGATAGGAAAGCTTCACTCTTCTTTCTTTATTTGACTTCATTGTAGTGCAATGCTTAAAACTCGACTTCACGAGTCGGAGTGTAGCAATTGTCCACCGATGACTCCTAACTTGATTAAGGTTTAGGGCATCGAAGCGAAAAGGATCACGTGACCCTTGAGCTCTTCGGGCTTCACCACAGGACTCGAAATGACTTGAGAATCAAGCTTTGCAACTCATGAGAAACTCTGCCATTCACCTAGGTATAACGAACACTCGTCGATGACTCCCGGTAATTAGGTTTAGGGCATCGGGCTTCAAAGTTTCGCCATATATCCTCGGACCGTGTTGAGGTTTCAAGCAGCTTCACGTTTTTATTTTCTTTTCTTCTTTCTTTTCTTTTTGCTTTTTCTTTTCCTTTTTGGAAAGGCGCATTGGTCTTCATATATAGGTAACACTAACCTATTATGGGTCGTCAACATGTCTAAGGCCGGCTTTGCAAGGCGAAAAGAGGCATATAATTTCACAGCCTAATGAGCACAATCTGGTGTGCGGTGTGCCAGATCGCTCGAGGGAGAATGTTCGAGGTTGAATATGCTGAAGCAATTGACCAAAAACTGGATCAAACATGGAATTGTTCTAGCATTAAGGTAGCATCTGGGGTTTCAATTTTCCAATTAAAGGCAATTCGGTGTTAATTGAAGCAATTGATGTTCAGTGAAGACAAAAATAGATACACAAAGTGGAGAGCCGCAAAAGTGATATGCGAAAGTGTAATGGCTGGAAATAATACGCCAAAGCTTTGATATAACCAAAATGGCTGATACGTGCTTAATATGTTGAGGCATACAAAGTATCCTTTGCCTACTATGGCTAATACATGATTCCTACACAAAATTAGTAGGCAGTTGATAATGTTGAAAACTATACAAAAAAAACATAAAAGAAAACACTCTAGCTTTCAGCTTTTCCTCCCAGGTCAAAGTAGACATGTCGCTAGGGCGAGGAAAGTTTAGAGGCAGGAGTGTGACCTGATCTCGTGGTGGTGGTGGATCGTAGATATCTTCTTCTTGTTACCCAAACATGTCCCCAGGAGAATTTCTTTGTTCTTTGTGAGCTAAATCTCTGAGGCGAGGATCATGTGGGAGACCCAGGTGACCCATGATCTGCTGGAGCATGGAGTGACAGTGACCTAAAGTGGCCTCAGCTCGGGCCAACCTCTGGTCCTGTGCTGCCTGGGTAGCGGCCAATGAACATATAGCATCCATGACACTGCGAGCTCCTGATGCTTGACATGAGCATTACTCTGGAGAGTGCTGTGCTGTATATGATGGGTCGGGAGTGTCGATGGGGCGTAGACGGGTGGAGGAGGATGGAGGAGATATATCTAGCCTTTGGGCTTCTCTCCGTCGACCTCGAGACATGAACATCTCTCCTCTGTGAGTGCTCTGCCTCCTCGTCCGGTACCTCCTCCTGGTCCCGCTGCTGGAGGAGAAAAGAAATAGGCATCACCATAGCTCTCTCCAAAGACAGGACCTGAGGGCATCTGATCCTCCGCTCAATCCGGGGCTCCTCTGGAAAGCCCAAAGTGCTGGGACACGGCCACCGGCCGATCGTAGCATGAAGGCAAGGGTGGTAGACTCTCTGCTCGGGCCGGGCCCTACGCAGTGGACCTTATCTTCAAATGTAGTAGGGAGGTCATCACCCGACTCAGGGGTGGGCCCAGAATCCTCCCAAGATCGGTCTGAGCCTCGAGGATGGCTCCCTACGGCGAGATGTAATCTTGCGGCGAAGAGGCTAGTCTGAAGCGGATGATCAATAAGAGACATATGAGCGGGGCGCCTCGGAATGGTACACGTAATCTCTTTGTAGTGTCACAGCGGGTAACGGACCATCTCCACGTATTGTCGGGTGAAATTTAATCCTATAACCCGGGTGGCACATACAGTGGCGGGCCGATCTGTTATGTGGCGCTCTGAGAACTCGGTCGATCGTCGATCTTGAATCCCGAGGCTCCAGCGGTTCAGCTCCTCGGAGGTCATAGAATGATCATTTGTGAACCACCGGGGTATGGGGGCGCCTGGGCGTGTGAGACGGCCGTGAGATAATGCTCGATCTGACCTCGTAGAATCCTACGAGATGCGAGGTCATTTGTCGGTAGCCGGAGACGTCGTATCTGACTCCCCCCGTGAAAATCCCCTCGCGTGTAGGCCGACATTCCGGGATGGATGCGACGAATAAGAACCTCTGATCCTCGAGGGCGGGCGATAAGCGAGGGCGTGGTCGCTCCATTCTTGTTGGGAGGCGTGATGGGTGAGGCTGGAAGATGACTCCCGGTCCGATGCGGGCAGCAGAGGCAGGCCCTCCCCTGGATCCTCGTAGCATTGGTGAAGGGGCCGAGGGTCCCATCAGGTGTGCGGTATCTCTGAATCCTGAGGCTCCTCGGGGGTACCTCGGGCCAGCTCTAGGACGATGGCCCGGAGCTGAGGAGCTGCTCCTCTGCTCGGGAGTCATGGGCGACTTAGGAGCTGTAGCGGGACCCACCTGCAGTGCGAACCATGGTATGTCACGAGAAAGGGCCTTTGGGGGCGGGGGCTCCTCGACCAAAAAATGGAACCCCGAGGAGCCTTGCAATTTGAGCTGGAGCCTCTGGCGGCCAGATAGACCTGCAGCGTAGTATGTACCACGGACTGCGGACCCGAATCGGGGCTCGCGGGCGGTGGACCCGGGGCTCCAGCTATCGTCTGGCCAGAGTGACTCAAGGCGGCGCGGCGGTGCTAGGCGGCGGGTGTGGCTCGAGGCGGCCGTTCATGGCGGCTCGGTGCTGCGGGCGGCGAAGGCGGTTGTGTAGGTTGAATGCGGGTGAGGCGCGAACAAGGCGGCGAGTAGCAAGGCGGTGGCGGCTACGGGAGGCCGAATTTGGAGCGAGGGGTGCGGTGGCTGAGAGGCAGGGAGGCGGGAGCTCGGTGGTCGGGAGGGAAGAGATGGGGAAGTATGAAAAATCTCCCCTCCTTCATTTTATAGAGCAGACGTAGAAGAGTCTGGCGTAGTTCGCTATTATAGCGAAATCTGCTTCTACCTGCAGATTGAATTTTCAGCATTAAAATTAAAATAGTACTAAAAATAAAAATTAAAATTATTATATAAAATATATCTAAAAATTTAATATAAGATAGAATAAAATAATTACAAAATTGCTTAAGAGGGAAAGTTACTAAATCAGGAAACTTACTAAAAATAGCTAAAATTATTGAAATTGACCAAATTAAAATAAAAACAAAAAATTATTGAGCTGCAATTTGGTTTCAGAGAACACCAAACCAGCCCAAATTCATTGATTTACTCATGGAGGGTCGAAGAGGAGAAGCTCCTCGGCCCCTCTGATGGTTTGTATAAGCGACCCCTTGATGTTCGATTTCCCATGGTTGCTTTTAACCAGCTGGTTGATTAAAGGCCCGAACGAATTGCCTGCGGTGGCTCGCGATGCATGCTGCAAACATCTCGCCACCTTGGTTGGGTGTTTCTTGCAATTGGACATTCGGCTTCTTGCATCTGACCAGTGAGTACACTTCGTAATCCACGGCATTTGCGCTGATGATTTGTGCTTGTATTTCCAGAGTGAAATATGTTGAAGCTCAATGTCATGTTGCCAAATGTGAGCTGCATTACCCATTCGGCAATTGATGATTGCATTAAGCGGTGGCAGTGGTCTTCCCGAGATAATTGGCACATGATTAGGCCCACTTGCTATTGTGGCCGGTGAAGCACTCTGAGTCTACTAGGTAGTAGATTTATCTGTGACGACACATCCTCAACTATTCCTTAGGAATCTTTACGTCGATCGATGATGAAGTGATGTTGGTAGGTTTAAGCTCTCCCCGAACCTAGCTGTACCTTTGAGTACATGGACCAGTTCTACCGACTCTAATCCGGGATCGCGTCGCCTCAATTCTGCTGATATTGCGAGATTATGGAGATCTTTGATCTTCTGTTTGGCGATGGTTATTTGATTCATAACATATTTATCAGTTAATACATTTTCTATATTGACCTTTATGATTAAGTGTAAACTGATGGGGACATGATGATTATCCGAAGGTATATGTTCTTGCAGATAAGTTCTTTGATTTACCTTCTTTCTTATTGCTGTTTTCATGAATGAGTGATCGGTGCTTTAATGGATCTGTTTGGAATATATTAAATATGATGTATCTTTCTTGTTCTCCAGCGGTTGTTTGGCGAATTCTTCTTTCGCCTGGAGATTATTGCCTTCTCATCCGTTCTGAATTGCTGGATGAACTGCCTCATGGACTCCTTTCGGATTTGGCAATGTTTGGGAAGGAACCTTCCTCTCTCTGTCTCTCAAGAATATTGTTGATCTTTGTGATTGAATGCTGGGTTATGCATTTTACGATTAAGATTGCTCTCAAGCCCGTCTATTCTATTGTTCGATTATTACTCTCATAGTATCAATCCTTTGTACGATTATTACGTGATCCGCCTTGTTCTTCCACAAAGTTGCCCACCACCTTGCTCCAGGTCGATTATCGGCTTGTTCAAGCTGGAGAAGTGGATGATGGTGTTTGTAGTTGAGATGAGGAACAAGCGTAGTTTGGCACACGGGAACACGTAGGCGGGGGATTAGGTTTCAGGGATAGGTTAGGGTGATTCCTCAATTAGGGTGTAAGAATTATTACCATATGGGGCATTGGGTTGTGGAGGCTTATATTGACTACAAGCATTTGCATATTCGACATCAAATCCTTCCTTGAAGAGACCATAGGATCTTGTTCTTACAGGTGGGCGTGGATTGGAAATTGGTGCATGGATTGGCTTGTCACGAGATTTTGGTCTGCTTGCACTTCATGGAGTCGTTTGCCTTCTAACTCCTCCACCTTCCAAGCTAGGGTTGAGATTTTTGCTTTCATATCCATGTCCTCTGAAAGTGTAAAAATCCCTCCCCTTTGGTGTGCTAAGGGCCTCATTTTCTCCACCTCTCTCTTGGGTTTGGCTCATCGAGCCCTTGGAAGTTCCCGACCACATAACTCAGAAATCCATGGCCTCGTTCGGGTTTTGCTCGAGAAAATCACCTCCACACATGGTTTCTAGCAATTACTTCATGGCGGGGACATACCATTATAAAATGATTCACTAACATCCGAATTATCGAACCCGTGATGTGAATGACATTGATGGTCTCAATGAATCTCTCGACAACGATAAAACTTTTCATTGTCATAGGCCGAGTAGGTGTAGATCACGCCTCTTCAAGCGTGGTCTTTGTGGCGAAGAATTTCTTCAAAATTCAGCTTGAAGATCGCGATTTCTAATCTTTCTCGCTTTAAGTAGGTTGAAACCATATTTTGGCTTTGTCCTTGAGAGTCAACGGAAATGCCTTCAGCTTGAGCAACTCCATGTCGGTTATACCTTCATAAAGTAGTGCACCTCCTCAAAATCCCTTATATGCGAATATGGATTTTCATTCTCCGTGCGAGTGAAAAGTGGGAGGCGGGGCACTAAGGTAAGGGTCTCATTGCTACATCTCGGGGTATGATGCGGGGAGGGACACGACTCTAGGAGGGTGTATATGATCCCTCATCGGCTTTGTATCTTTGTTGGATTCATGAGGGGGGTGCTTGTTGTTTCTTTGTTCCTCGGGTAGAGGATCCATTTGGTCCTTGTGCTGCGGATTTCACAGCCTTGTTCAATTGGTGCACTCACTATCTGTCTACACGATATCCCTGCATCAGTCTTTTTATAAACACCAGTCACACAAAATGAGACACAACAAAGAAGAACAAACAAGCTTGCAAAAAGGGTTAATGTTAGTCGAATAAAATATTTGTAAGAAAAAAAAAAACAAAAGCGGTCACACGTATTTATGAGCGGTGATAATAACTACGAGTTATTGCGAGCTAAGTGAAAGTGCAGATCACCTACACTTGTAATGAGGATTACAAGTACCTTCAACTCATCATACGTGGTTTGGCACCATCCGACAGCGGCGCCGTTTGATTCGGCATACGGTAGGGTGAGCGGAATCAACGAAATTTGTTTCCTATGTTTCACTCCTCTGCCGTAGTGAAGCTCTTTATGTTATAAGCGGTCCTAGGAGAATTCAGACACGGGGATGAGTTTTCATCCCACGAATGATTTGCATTAGTGTTTGAAAAATGGTGAGGCTTTTGTTTGGATTTGTGGATTTGTTTAAAAACAGTGGAGTTTGTTGGTCAACGTGAGTGTAATGGCTTAAAGTGGTGTGAAATGGTAGCTTTGAAGCGGGTCACTAAGCTTGATAACATGGGGTATTAAGGTGTCCTCGGGTTATTTCCTCGCGTGGAGCAAATGACCTATAGTCAAAACCAAAGCAGGATCTTTGTTTAACTATAAACCTAACACAGAACCACTCTGTTGAGTGACACCGGTATTATCGTCAAAGTCGAATTCAGTTTAAAATACACAGCATTCAGCCTCCTCCATGAGTGGCTCGTAAATGACATCTAAAGGATATCAGTGCATCTAGCATTAAGAATGCACTGAACCCTAAGCATGACAAGTATTGACCAAGGGTAGGACATTAAATGGCATTAAACCCTAGTTTGGAAAGTTGGGAACCATAAATCGATTACGGAACATTCTGACATGAGAGATGACACTGCGTGCAGCCCACTAAATAAAGCTAGCCACCACCACTCTTCAAAGTTATGAGGCTTAGCCAAGCATCCCTTGAGTTGTCATCCTCGAGGTTGTGTTTGCGACCCTAGAAAATGAAAGAAAGAGGAGAGAGAAGGAAACGAAATGAAACCACTAAAATGAAAGTTGCGGGAATTTTATAAAATGAAAGTTCTTGCCAAAAATTGCTTAGGGTTACAAAATTGTAGAGGGTTTTATATAGTCCACCCAAAGAAAGTGTGAAAATCTGAATGCCTAAAATATTGACACAAAAGGGACAAGGTGGTAATACACCCAAGCATGTCGTTTACGTTAATTACACAAAATCACGGGGCGACCATTTTTCGTATGGAGGAGAATTTCGGCTAGTATAGCGCGAAAATTTCGCTAGCCACAGCGAAATTCGCTAGCCTAGCGAAATTCTACGAGAAGATATTGAAATTTCTCAATTCGCTATCTCGATAATTTAAGCTAGCTAGCGAGAACTATGCTCTTGAAAAATATGTGAATAAGCGAAATTGATTAATTTAAGCTGAACCTGATGAATTTCGCTAGATAAGCGAAATTTCGCTAACCTAATGAATTTCCCAATTTAAACTAGGATTAAGAAATTTTACGCTATGATTGCGAAAATTTTTCGCAATTAGCGAAATTTCGCGTATGCGAATTACGCCTTCTGATCAGCTACGTCCGCTGCATCCTCTTTGCACTTCTTCTTCATCGGTTGCCTTCAATTCCACCTTGAATTTTGATATTTTTGATGGCCAAAAATACCGTGATTCCTCGACGTCGGTACATACTCTTTATGTCGGACTTGAAGTAAGTAATAGAGTACTGAAAACACATAAAATAACCAAAAACAAGCTGTGACATGGAGTGGAACTAAGTGGACACGCACACATCAATTGGCTTAATTGATATGATTAGTCATAGCACCCAAAAACTTATCTGAATAGTGTTCAAAATTTCACTTTTTGGGCACTAATCACATTTGAAAGATCCCTACGTGATTTAGGTGCGAGCATTAACCTTATCTGTGAATCGATCTTTAAGAAGCGGAAGTGGGAGGAATCGGCGGCAGATCACTGCAGTCGCGGTCGGTCGCTAACTCATCCACATGGTATCATAGAGGATATGTTAAGTCGAAAGTGGATAAATTTATCTTCGGCATATTTCATTATTTACAGACATCGCGAAGATAAAGAGTCCAATCATCAACCGGGCGACCATTCTAGCGGGAAGGGCAATGATTGATGTGCAAGGGTGAATTGAGGTTGAGAGTTTAAGGAAGTGACATTCATTGTCTTTGTCATAGTAAAGTATCCACGTGATACCTTAGGTTGCTTAAGTGGATATGTTGTTAGAGGTTATGAATATGCAGCCAGTGGTTCCTTGAACCATTAGAGACTAGCCTGACCCATGATGATCCTTTATCTTGTGAAGATGAGATGGTTCAAGAGTATGTAAAATGGATGGACTCTTTTGGTCCGAATAAAAGAAAGTATTTTGAATCTTTGGGAGCTAGCCTAAGCCGATTGACTCCCTCTATTGAGAAGCCCCCTATTGTGGAAGAGAAAAAACTCCCCATTCATTTGAGATATGCTTATCTTGGGGAAGAATCAATACTCCCAGTTATCATCTCATCCTCCCTCTCAAACATGGAGGAGGAGAAATTGTTAAAGATCCTTAAGGAGCATAAAGAAGCAATTGGATGGTCCCTAGCTGGTATAAAGGGGATAATGCCATCTATGTGTATGCACAGAATATTACTAGAGGAAGCGAATGGCTTGACGGTGGATGCCCAAAGACATTTAAATCCTTCCGTGAAAGAGGTAGTTCGGAACGAGGTACTTAAATGGTTAGATGCGGGAGTGATATACTCTATCTCCGACAGTTCATGGTTAATCCTTGTCCAGGTGGTGCCCAAGAAAGGAGGGACTACGGTGGTAGTTAATGAGAAAAATGAATTGCTCTGGGCGGAAACGATTACGAGGTTGGAGGATTTGTATTGACTAGGAGTACAGATTTACAAAGTATTCGGAAAGACCATTTCCCACTGCCATTCATTGGTAAGATGTTATATAGACTAGCAGGGAATGAGTACTTCTTCTTTCTGGACGGATACTCGGGATACAATCTGATCACCATAGCTCCAGAAGATCAGGAAAATATCACCTTTACGTGCCCCTTGGCACATTAAACTTCGAGAGAATGCCATTTGAAACGTATAACGCCAAAGGAACCTTTCGGAGATGTATGATGGCAATAATTTTTAACATGGTCAAAAAAATCCTTGAAGTACCATGGATGATTTTTCAGTGATTAGATCTACATTTGATGACTACCTCCATAATCTGACATTAGTACTAAAGAGGTGCATGGAAACCAATTTTATGTTAATTGGGAAAAGTGCCACTTTATGGTGAGAGAAGGCATTGTCTTGGGACATCGCATATACGGAAGGAATTGAGTTGGGCGAGCCAAGGTTGAGATCATAGAGAAACTACCTCCTCCCACATCAATAAAGGGAGTACGGAGTTTCCTGGGCCACGTAGGTTTTTAAAGAAGGTTCATCCGAGATTTCTCTAAAGTTTCCAAACCATTGTCTAATCTTCTTATGCAAGGTGTGCCATTTGAATTCAATGAACCATCATGAAGCTTTTGATTCTTGAAAAAGAAGTTAACCTCGCTCATATTACCGCTCCAAGTGGAACCTTCCATTTGAACTTATGTGTGGTGCAAGCGACTTTGCAGTTGGGGCCGTTTTGGGCCAGAGAAAAGAAAAGGTCTTTTATGCCATTTATTATGCCAGTCGAACGTTGAATGATGCACAACTCAATTATGCTACAACAGAGAAAGAATTGTTAGTTGTTGTGTTTGCTTTTGACAAATTCAGACCTTATCTTATAGGGAACAAGGTTATCGTGTTCACAGATCATTCCGTAATCAATACTTGATGACTAAGAAAGACGCGAAACTTGGACTTATTCGTTGGGTGCTCCTATTACAAGAATTTGATGTGGAGATTCAAGATAAGAAGGGTTCCGAAACATGGCAGTCGATCATCTGTCAAGACTGGAAACTCCAGAAACAATATAGAAACATCATTTGCTGATTGATGACACGTTCCCAGATGAACAGATACTATCTTTGTCACATGATATCACCATGGTTTCTTAGATATAATTACCTATCTACCCGAGTATTACCACACGACCTCCTTATCAACAAAGAAGAGATTCTTTGCGAAGTGAAGCTTATTGCAGGAAAACCCGATCCTCTTCAAGCGATTATTGTCGATCAGTTATTAGCAGTGTGTGCCGAGAAAAGTGAAGTGGGTGAGATGCGGCGCGTGTAGCACTCATAGGTGTGGGGTCATTTCAATGGAATGAACAACGGCCAGGTACTACAATAAGGTTTTGTTGTACATATTCAAAGATGCCCACTTGTTTGCAAAGTCACATTGAGCGATGTCGGGCAAGGGAACATTAGACTGACGAATGAAATACCATTGATGAATATTCTAGAGGTAGAACTCTTTGATGTATGGGGCATTGACTTTGCTGGGATTCGTTTCCATCGTCCTATGGGCACAAGTACATACTTTTGGCAATGGATTACATGTCCAAGTGGGTGGAAGCCATTCCAACCATTACTTGTGATGCCAAAGCAATGCTGCGCTTCATCAGGAGTAACATATTTTCAAGGTTCGGGACTCCTAGAGCAGTAATCAGCGATGAAGGCTCTCATTTCTATAACAAGCTGTTTGCATCACTCCTGGCCAAATATGGGATGAAGCATTAGGTGATACTTGCATATCACCCCCAAAGCAATGGGCAAGTTGAGGTATCAAACAGAGAGATCAAGAAAATCTTGGAAAAGACAGTTAATGTGACAAGAAAAGACTGGGCGAACAAAATTGATAATAGCTTATAGGCTTATCGCACAGCTTTCAAGACCCCATTGGGCATGTCCTCGTATTAAATCGTCTATGGTAAGGCCTGTCACCTACCTGTAGAACTGGAGCATAAAGCATACTGGGAAACTAGAATGCTAAACTTGAATTTCTAAATGGTCGGGAAAAAGAGGATGCTTCAGTTGAATGAGCTGGATGAACTTAGGTAGAACGCATATGACAGTTCGAGAATCTATAAGGAGAAGACCAAAGCGGGGCATGATAAGCACCTAATATCTTGGCTGAAAGCAGGGACAACAGTATTGCTATTGATTGAGGCATAAATTGTTCCCAGGAAAACTTAGGTCAAGATGGTCTAGACCGTTTGTGATCACTCAGGTCTTCCCCTACGGTAGTGTTGAGCTAATGCACCCTGAGAGGGGATGATTCAAGGTGAACGGGCAGTTAGTGAAGATTTATCTAGGTGGTAGATTTGAGAAGCATAAGTCCACCACTAGTTTGCAGCCAACATAAGAAATGGTTGGGATCATGAAATTTTTGTTAGTCATCAGTTGTCTGTGGTTGGGCACCAGTTAGGCGGACATAGTTTGAATGACAGCTGATAAGCTCAGCGCCGGGAGGCGACTCACGAGCCTTTAAATTGTGTGGTCTTCGACTTTTTATTTTGATTTTAAGTGTCTTTAGATTTACTTTTCTTGTTTTAATTTTAATGCATTTGAGTTACGGGTTTCGAGGTTCAGGGTTGTCGTAGCAAAGGAGATAGCGGGACAAATATATACGAAGCAGAGAGAGTTGATCTAATGTAGGGAGATTTCTATACTTAGAAATTTTTTTTTGAAAAATTTCCTGGTTGTAAGTCTCTGGAACATCGCGACGTTAGACTCAACGTCAAGACGTTGAAATAGACCTCTCGGGCAAGTCGTGACGTTGGTTTCTAACGTCGCGATGTTGAAATAATCCTTCTCTGTAATGTCGCGACGTTGGATCCTAACGTCGCAATGTTGAAAATAGACCCCTCGGGAACGTCGCGACGTTGGTCCCAACGTTGGCAGTTGAGAATCAACCTCAATACTGTAATGTGCTTAGCGTTGGCTGGCGTGCTGACGTTGAAATTAAAACTCTCGGGAGCGTCATGATGTTGGCTTCGCGTGTGACATTGCATGTTCTAGACCAGCGTTCATGTTCTCCCCTCAGGCTTTCAAAACCTAAGTGCCCTCATCGACTTGCGGGTTTTCGTACCATATTCGATCCATGACATACCTCAGGATTAGGCGTCCTTAGCACTCTCCGTAGCCACAGAGGCAGTCCCGGCTAGTCCCACCTAGTGTTCACTGTCCTTAGGAACCCCTCCCTATGGTCCAAGCTTTGGCTCCATTTAGGTTTGGTTCCACTCCACTCATCATTCTTTGGGTAATTTTTGTCTCAGTAAACCTTCTAGGGTTGGTTGTGGGTTCTAGACTTGTTCTTCGTGCGTCAAGCTCTCTACCCCACTTTGTGCCCACTACGTGTTTGTTCGTTGGCCTGAGTGGGTTTTGGGTGCTTCCAATGTTCTTTTTGGTTTAGGTGCAATCCCACTAGAGGTGTGGTCATTTACTAGAGTCCTTTCTCCTTTACGTTCACCCCATCTTGATCCCGAACCCATACCTAATGTCGAGCAAAAAGAGAAAAATGAGCTCAAAGGGTAGCCAGGCCAGTGAAGAACCTTCTCAGGCCTACGATCACAGTAAATTCGTCAATGAGAGCACGTCCGAGAAGTTAGGCCTCATCTTTGCCAATCACTCCTTTATTAAGGAGAAGGGATTTCAACATCCCGACAATTTTTTCTGGAACACCATTACGTGGAAGGGTTGGGGTGCATTGTGCTAACCCCCGCGACCGACTGCCACAATGGTTGTGCCGGAATTCTACGCCAACCTAGCGGCCCATGAGATCAAGAAGATGCAGTGCATTGGGGTGTTGGTAGACCAATCTGAGAGTTTATCCGCCGCTATTACCACTAAAGCCGGTTAACTCAGAGGCCTTTGGTGAAGCTTCACGAGCACCTGCTTGTCAGGAGTCCTTCGGTTCCTCACAAATGGGCGGGTGAGTGGAAATTGAACAACGAGGGTACAGTGCACTTGAGCCAAACATTTGTATATACCTAGGTGTGGCACCATTCTATCACCTCTCGTCTCATCCAGGCTGACGAGCGTTTGAGTGATTGTGAAAGCGGGCGTACTTTCGAATTTCGCCATCATTCAGGACATCCTGTTTGATGTCGGTCAAGTTATAAAGGACGCCATCCTCTATGTCCCGAGCTGACTAGATGAACCTGAGCACCCCTTTCTCATCTATGGCACGTGCGAAGCGGGTGCGGATTAGAGAGGATAACCAGGCTTGGATCCATCCCGTCAGAGCCATTGTAGTGAAAAAAGATAAGTCGGGCGTTCCTCGATCCGACGTGGTTTATGACTCAGGTCATGAACCTTCGAATGAGGAGGAGTTGATAGCATACCAGACCTTGTTTGGAATGAGTGAGGAGACCTCGGGTGAGGCCGAGCCCCCATCCACCTTCCATCCACCCCCTACTAAGTTGGCTGTCACTAGTCCTTTGCTTACCCCTGAGGACAAGGTTCAAGACCTCACTACCTGGCATGATGCGTTCTAGGATGAGACCCAGGAGCATCGGGTAACCATGAGCCAAGATATGGATGCTCTTCAGGCTGACATGCGCCTGTGCTCTGCGACCAGCGGTCGTCCGGCGACTGTACCATTTGCTTGTATTACATGTGCCACCACCATCGCCCTTTGCGATGATCCCCGGGATTAATGAGGGGGAGTTCCGCCTCTCTCTTTCTTTCCTTTACTTGCAGCTGAGGACATTTGTCGTTTGTTTGGGGGGGGGCGCTGTGGGGTTGGCATCATTTACTTTCGTGTTTCTCTATGTTTTATACTTATGTTTATGTTCATGTTTAGATATGTTTAGGTTAGGTTTATGTTCTTACGTTCACAGTTTTCGTCTAGGTTTGGGTGTTAGGATGTCTTAGTGTAATTGCTTGTTCTAGGATTGTGTTACGTAGTATGTGTGCGTGTTGCCATGTTTTCCAATCAATGATCTTTTTGACCTCTCCAAAACTTTCGAAAACACACAATGTAAGTAACAAGAAAGGATCCTTAGGCTGTTAGATGCTCGAGAATTACATGCTTGATAGGTAGGAATGACATAGTGAGTCACATGCTGAGTGCCAGCCGATTCGAGTAGTCTACTACACTCAATAGTGTGATCTCTAAGATATATACCTAAGTTCGGGCTTCGGCTCACTAACGTTCAACGAGCCTTGGGCGTTTCTAAACACCCGAGTGATTAGACACTTAAGTAGAAAGGATTGCCATCAAGCCCGTATATATATATATATATATATATATATATATATACCATCTCTCATATAATGATAGCAGATGTGTGAATAGAAAAAGTGGGACTTCTAATCGGAATCCCGAGAGCACAGTCTGAGAGACCTTTCAAGCCTAATGCAGGCGATTGGCTGAGAGCCATTGACTTCTTGCCGGATTACATGGGACATGAGGATAAAAGTTTCCCCTGACCTAGGGCCCCTTAGGTTTGGTTGAGTGTTCGGGGTGAAGTTCAAGGGGACCTGAATGCTTAGTGCCCTTAACCAACTAGTGGGAAGTCACCAACGAATCCACCTCATGGAACTTTACTATTAAAACTTACTAGCATTAGGAATTAGTTCATAGAATAGGTGAGGTTGATATGAATAAAAATGGTATACGTTCTTATCCTTTCATAGTTAGACTCTCCCAATAGGTGAAGTTGAATTCAGAGTTTGGGGTCGAACCGAGTTATATGCTGAGATCATACATCCAATGCACATAGACTTCTGGGAAAGGCAATAGAAAACCTAGAATGAGTCACTTGTCAGTAAGGCGGATTAGTAAATTCTTTCGAAAGTTGAATAACCTTAAGGATCCTTTAAAATTAGAAACAAAGGGCAAGATTTGTGAGTTCGGTTCATTTTGATCCTTCATCCTGGAAACATGTGCATCACCCTCGTATCGTTAAGTTTAGTATGTTATTATCACATGTATAGTTTAGAGTATGCTTCTTGCTTGAGGACAACGGCTAAGATTGAAGTGTGTCAGTGCCCCGAAGCCCTCATTACAAACCGATTTAGCGAGATTCGGGATCGCTTTTCTATATATATATATATATATATATATATATATAGCCATGTTTGCAGTTACTTTTCTAATATTTAGTTGTATTTGGTTTTGTAGGAAGAAGCACGGAAAATGCTAAAGGGAGCCTTGCGGAGGCACGGAGAAGAGTGGTCTGAATCGACCCAAGCGTCCACGGCGTCCCGGCGTCGCGACGTCCCAAAGTCGTGATGTCACAACTTCGCGACATTGGGGTGTCGCAACGTCGCGACGTCCCAACGTGGCGTCGATATCCATGTCATGACGTTCGCGGCGTGCGAAGGTCTGACAAACCTTATCTCTTTGAGGCTATAAAAGGAGCAGAGAATCACATTGAAGGGTTGAAATTTATTTTACCAAAGCTAGGGTTTGAGTTGGGGCTTGGAACAAGAGGAAGAGCTTGAAGACCCGACTTTTGGGAGAGATTTGAAAGAACCCAGGAGATCATCATTCCCGCAAATCGACTAGCAAGTTTTCTCATTCCTATTCTTATGTCTTGCTTTTCATTTGTATTGGAAAAAGAACATAATGAGGTTAATTTCGTGGTTTAGGGTGTTGGTAGGGTTTGGACATGAATCTGCATTAAAGTTTTAGTCTTTTCATGTTCCATTATCTTTTATATACTTATTTTAAGATTAACTCATGCTTGGATGAAATCATAGTAATTTAAGTCAAATCTTAATATGTGGTGAGTTCTTTAATAGGCGAGAAGTGAATGAAAGTGGTATAGTTGAGTTAGCCTAATAAACTTGGTAATATAGGATAATCAATAATTAGGAGGCTTAGGAGTTCTTGCTATGCACCTTTGTGCTTAAGGTTAAGCCAAGGAGCAAGAAACCTAGAAATAGAGGGAGGTTAAATGACCTTGAGAAAGGCTTTGATTACATTAGAGAAGAGCCGCCTTGGAAAACACTATATTAGATAATGGAATGGAATCGCAGCATTACATAGTAGGATTGTCCAATAACACCAACACTCTAACCTTTATGCATCTTTAATCGCACATCACGAAGCGACAATTGCTGGCCTTGGTTTAATTCATTTTTAGTTTCCATCTAGCCATCCCGATTGCTAGTTTGAGATATTAAAGGAGTATTGTAATTTTGGTATAGCATACTCGATTAAGGTGTTCCTGTGGATCGATATTCATTGCCAGGTACACACTTTGCACTGCCTGACAAGCGTATACTTGCGTAGAATAGGCACTTAGCACTTCTATTTGCATGTCCGCAAAATCACAATCAAGCAATTCGCCTATTAGCGGCGAAGGATGAGGTTTGCTCCCTTCACTCCCAAGCCGGCAAGGACGAGAGGCCATGGAAGGTACGAGGCCTTGGAGGTGATCTTTGCCTATTGATTGGTGCCCGAAAGTGCTATTTTGAGTCCTGTTGAATAGGTTTTGAGTGCTTTTTGCGCCTTAATCATATGAATTAAGCCAATTGATGTGTTGGGTCCACTTAGTACCATTAATTTGTTTTCGAGTTGTTTTGGATAGTTTGCGAGATATTGGGAACTTAGGTTAAGCGGGCTTGGCTTCTTATTGGTCTTTGGATACGAGAATCCTCGATGATTTCAGAAATTTGACGATGAAATGTCGAATACGATGAAGAATTGAAGGCAAAGTAATGAATAAAAGGTGCGAGGAAGTGATGCGTTAGCAAAGCAGACGAGGAACAAGCGGGAATTTCGCTATGATTGCGAAAATTTAAGCTAAATTATGAAATTTACGCTAGCTAAGCGAAGAATTCTTGTAACTATGAAATTACCATTTTGCTATCTCGTAAATTTAAACTAGGCTAATGAAATTATTAGCTAAGCCAGAAATTACGCTATGCTAAGCGAAATTTGCTGCATAATTAAGGAGATTCCTCGACTGTGTTTTGGTATTTTTGATTCCAAACGACCACGTTTTGATATTTTACCATTTTGTCCCTTATGTAATTTCATATTTTAGGCATTTTATATTTTCCACACCTTTGGGGTTGACTATATAAGCCTTCTGACTTTGTAATACAGGTAACTTTCATTTTTAGACATTTACATGACTTTTCATTTTAGGTTTACTTTGCTCTCTTCTCTCTCTTCTTTCTCTCATTTCTCGTTGCCCGAAACACCCCCTTGAGGATGACAACTCAAGGGATGCTAGCCAAGCCTCATAGCTTTGAATGAGGGTTGCTAGCTTGGTTTTGGGGGCATTTGCGGGTTGTCCTCATGCTTTGGATATTGCAGTCTGCCATTTATGATTCCCTGACTTTCAAACTAGGGTTTTAATGCCATTTAATGTCTTTCGTTTGGTCAATACTTGTCATACTTTAGGGTTCAGTGCATTCTTAATGGTAGATGCTGCTTGATATCCTTTAAATGTCATTCACGAGCCATTAAAAAGAGGTTAAATGCTAGGGTTTCTAACTAAATGGGACTTTGAATGCTTAGTATTTGGTTTGACTCAAATAAGAGTGGTTCTAGGGTTAGGTTTTATAGCTAAACAAAGATCCGGTTTTGGCTCTGACTATATGTCATTTGCCCTAATGCGAGGAAATAACCTGAGGACATTTTAATAATACAGTATTATCAAGCTTGTGACCCGAGCCTTGAAAGTTACCATTTCACATTTCACATTAAGCCATTACAGGTTAGTCGGTGAACAAACAACTGTTTTTTAACGAATCCTGAGTAAACCAGCCTCACCATTTTCAAACACGATGCAAATCATTCGTGGGATGGCTTAAATCCGTGTTCGACCTGGCGCTATCTGCGGTAAGCTTGACTACGGCGTTAGGAGGAACAGGATATAAATTTTGTCAGATTTCGGATCACCCTGCGTGGCGATCAAAATGGCGTCGTTGCCAGGGATGGTGCCCGAGCTAAATTATGATGAGTTGATGTGTGCAATCCACATTACAAGTGTTGGTGACCTTTGGTCCTTTTGAATCGAGTGTCTGCGGGGCTACTGCGAAGTTTTTTCACTTGGCCAGATTCTTGCCACAGTTTTTATTTTTACAGTCAGTTTTTGTTCTAGCTAACACTGACATTTCTTTGTCAAGCTTTGTATGTGTTCTTTGTTTTGTTTCATTTTGTGTAACAGGTGTTTATGCAGCATTGGGACAGAGGGATATCAGTAGATTGCAAAGAGTGAGTGCACCTGATTGAACAGGTTGTGAAATCGGTGTGCCGGTGATCAAATGGATCCTCTACCTGAGAGGAGCGGCAAAGTCGACAAGCACCCCCTATAAATCCAGCTGTCTGGTCGATGAGGGGAACACATACACCCTCTAGAGTGAGTGCTCCTTCCTACATCATACTGCTGAGGATGTAGCAGTGAGACCCTACCTAGTGCCCCTGCTTCCCACATTTCATGGTATGGAGAATGAAAATCCATATTCACACATACGGGATTTTGAGGAGGTATGCACGACTTTCAAGGAGGGTATAACCGATATGGAACTGTTGAAGTTGAAGGCATTCCTTGCCCTGAAGACCAAACGAAATGTAAACGATTCGAAGCGAGAAACGATTAGAAATTGGGCGATCTTAGGAATTAATTTTGAAGAAATTCTTTAGTGCAACAAAATTATGAGTTTGAAAACCGCAGATCTACGCCTCGACTATGACAATGAGAAATTCTATCGGTGTTGGGAGGAGTTCATAGAGACCATCAATGCATGTCCACACCATGGTTTTGATACATGGATGTTGGTGAATCATTTCTACGATGGTATGTCTTGCCATGGGCGGTAGAAACCATGTGTGGAGGTGACTTTCTGAGCAAGCATCTAGATGAAGCTATGGATTTCTTAAATTATGTGGCTGAAACTTCCAAGGGTTGGGATGAACGAACAGAGAGAGATGGAAAATGAGGCCTGATGGCCGAAGGGAGGAATTTTACACTTTAGGAGACCTTAAATGAAGCAAAATCTCAACCTAGCTAGGAAGGTGGAGGGCTAGAAAGAGCTCCATGAAGTGGCCGATGTTGGCTCACGCCTTGAGACTGACCCATGCATCGATTATCAGCCTTGTCCGTCAGGAAAACTATCAGAGTGCCCATCGGTGAAGGATTTGATGTCGGAACATGCTAATGTCGTGAGCAATACAAGCCACAACCGAATGCCCCTATCTGTTAACACATACAATTCAATTGGAAAAATTACCTAACCTCTCACAGAGCCTAATCCCCCTTGCCTATGTGCCCCTGGTGCCCAAACAGCGGTTTGGTTCCTCATCTGACAATGGGGTTGCCACCATATCTTCTCGGTTAGACAAGCCATCTTGAACTTGAGCAAGGTGGTCGGCAATTTGTGGAGGAGCAAGGGGATAAATGAACAACTAGCACAAAGAATTTGTCTTTGTAGAAAGTACAGAGATAAAAGAATAGATGGGCGAGGAAGCGATCTTAATTAGAAAATTGACAACTGCGGTATTGATCACAAGATCAATGATTTCTTTGGAGATACGGGAGAGGGGTTCCCTTCCCAAACATTGCGAATCAAAAGGAGTTCATGAGGTAGGTTCATCCGGCAATTCGAGGATGAATGAGTAGAAGCTATAATTACTGCGAGTGAAAGAGAAATAGAGCAACCGGTGCTGTAGTAAGCGATGAAACATGCGAGGAAAAGGCGAGCACGGGGAGGGTAATCATCGGTGAAGACCCGGTGAAAGAAAAACCATGCCTCCATTTCCCCCGACACTTAGAGCGAAAAATCCCAAATGGTGGAAATTTGGGAGGTACTTCAAAGCGAGTGAAGGTGAACATCCAGCTGCTTTCGGCGTGATTAAGCGAGGTCCTGACTTATGCTAAGTTCTTGAAGGATCTGTGCACAGTCAAGAAAGGGTTAGGCATTGAAAGAAGGCCTTCTAGCAGAGCAGAGTCGGTGCCATAATCGGAGCTTGGGCCCGATCAAATACAAGGATCAGGGATCCCTCACAATTTGGTCGACATTGGAGAGGACTTGCATAGGCAAGCATTGCTAGATTTAGGGGCAGTGTAAACTCTTTGCCATACTCGGTGTATAGCGATTAGGTTTAGAGCTAAAACCTACCAGCATCACTTTGTCATTAGGTGATAGATCGGTGAAGATTCTAAGGGAATAGTTGAGGATGTGTTGGTGAGGCTAGTGGAATTCTCTTGCCGATTATCTTTTTTGTAGTGCTTGATCTGGGAACGATTGCAAGTGTAAAGGCCCGATCATGTGCCAATTATCTGGGAAGACCATTTTTTGGCCACTTGCGATCTGATCATCGATTCTTAGAAATGGAGTAATGCGGCTCATTTGGCAACATGACATTCTAGACTCGACATATTTGGCTTGAGTCCTGACATAAGCCGATGGAAGGTGATAGGAAAGGCGATGAAGTGCGCTCGGTGGTCGAGAATGCGGGAAGCCAAAGTCCATAAAAGCGCAAGAATTAAGCTGCTTGAGATGAATCAGTTGATTGGGAGTTGTCATCAGTCACCTGAGAGCCATTAGGTGGCCTGAATTCACAGTGAGGGCGAATCCATGACCATAGGCGAGCATGAAGATTGCGGCCTGAGCCCGCTGCTTAGAGTTAAGGAGCTCCTCCTCCTTGACCCAGTGAATGAAGTTGGTAAAATTGGTACGGTTTGATGTCAAATGAAACCAAATTGCGACTCGAGTTTTTTTGTGTTTCTTTTAGATTGGTCAATTTTGATAGTTACTTATTTTTAGTAACTTTCTTTATAATTTTGTGCTTCATTTTATTTTTATTTAATTAGTAGATATATGTTAAAATAATAATTTTTGAATTTGTTTTTTATTTCGATGAAAATTAATTTTTGTAGGTGGAGGAGTCGATTTAAGCTGGCATAGCGAGTGGCCCGAGCTTTTCGGCTTCCTCTGACCTTATAAAGAAGGAATGGGGGGGAACCATTCATCTTCATTCCAGTCCCCCTGAGCCCACTTAGTTGCGAGTGAGCCCTGAGTCCTTTGAGCCGTAATCGTCGTCATTCCTTGTGGTGAGCCTCCTGTTTGTGCCACTGGCATTGGGTGCAGAGACCTTTGGTTGCACCTACAGCACCTCGGTCACCACGCCTCGTGCGTGCCCTTGCGGCCCAGCAGCTCATGCCACAGGTTAGCTGCGTACCACTAGCCTTGCCACGACTCAATCAGCTGGCTGTGGTTGCCTTGATTCGTAGAGCCACAGTCTGAGGTGTGCGTGCGGTCAGTTCCCCCGGTAGTGAGCCACAGTGCTTCCCTATAGACTCTCGACTACGGACATGGTCACTTCCGGGAGTGGTTCACCGCTAATTAGTCGGTCGGCGCTCGGGAGATGGAGGGCTTAGGTTTCTTGGGGCTGTCGGGTGCCCATTCTCTGGAGCTTACTGGGTTGAGCGAGCCTGCGGTGGCCCAGTGCTGACCACGAGGCCTCAGTTCGGGAGGTATCGACGAGGTGGACCTGGGCCCCTTCCCCCGGTGCCTCGGAGGCAGTCGGGAGGGCCGACCTCGGCGGGCAGGCGTGAGCCCCGAAGTCGCCGTCATCTGAGCCTCGACCATCGCCGTCCGGCGGCGGGAGGAGGCTCATCGCCCCATCTTTCGCCGGCCTTGAGGATCAGGCGACCATTGTTCTTGGCGCGTCACGGGAGCGTGAGACTCACATGCGGAGATTTTCATGGAGAGTCATTTATGGCGTGCCAGCAGCGGCCGTGACCCAGGTCGGAGACTCCGGGGCGATTACGCGGCTCTCCCTGCTTCATAGTTCATGACCGTGGCCGGTTCTACTATCGGTGGTGCTTGAGTTCTACCACTGCTGACTTCGGGAGCAGAGTCATTAGACTCAGATTCCACCATGACGATCAAGGAATCACTAGAAGCGATGGACATTTCAGCCCACTTTAGGCACCTTGCCGAAGGCGAGCGTCGCGGAAGGATATCAAGATTGGCCACGGCGACACGGCGGGAGATGGTGCATTTGCTTAACTAGAATACCGGCGGACGAAGTACTTTTCGGGAGGCAACTCCGCCTCGAGATGCTTCTGGGTGGATCACGCCGGACAATCCTGTGCAGTTCGAAGCCCTTCGTCGGCGTAGAGCCATACTCTCGAGGCCTTGTGCACGATCTCGGAGGATTACGGTTGGTCCCTCGGAGTTGGTCATAATGACCTGTGCGCCGAAGATGGGTCCACGCGGGCACGGCTCGGTAGTCTAAATTGTTGATCTTGCGACTCTTTCAGGCAGGTCTTGGAGCATTGATTCAGGAGGGAACCAGTATCGAGAGGAGGATTAAGATGCCCTCAGTCCTGTCTTTGGACGAGCCATGGTGATCTTGGGTTCTTTTCTCTCATTGAGAACCGGAGGAGTCTGCCGGGGATGGTGAGGACTCCCAGGAGAGATGATCATGTTCCCAGGGTGGAGGTGAGGTGGCGAGGGAGCCAGTGCTAGATTTATCCTCTATCCACCTCCATCCTTCGGTTCAGCTTCAGGCGACACTCACAAGTCCTTCATATCAAGCGTGAGCATTCTCAGGAGCATGTTCATGTCATAGAGGGAATAGGTGTTATGGATGCTATACGTTCATTGGCTCACTGCGGGCACTTCGATGGATCGGAGATTGGCCAGAGCGAGAGACCACTTTAGAGCATTGTCATGCCATGCTCGGAGTGAGATCATGGAGTGCATCAGGTCTGCGAGCTTTGCACATCGTGATGGGCCCTCTGGCGTGACCTCATGGAACATCGGCGAGGCGGCAGCGACCGAATCCACCACCAGCGGTAGGGTGGTCACACTCCTGTCTCTAACTTTCCTATCCCTATGACATGTCTATGCTTTGACTGGGAGGAAAAGTTAGAGTTAGGAATGTCTTCTATCATGTTTTTGTACAGTTTTCAGCTTTATCAACTGCCTACTCATTTTGTATAGGAGTCATGTATTGTGATAGTAGGCGGTGATGTTTTGTCATATTTAGCTATATTAGCGTGTTAGCCGTTTTGATTATAATAAAGCTCTCCTGCCGTGTTAGCTGATTTTACTACACTTTATAAAATCACTTTTGTGTTGTCATTTATGTTTGACTCTTGCCTTTAGTTGAAAAATTGAAGCCTATATCTTACATGTGTTGAACAGATTATGCATGACTTAGTTTCGGTCGATTGAGATTTCGACATATTCAACCTTGAACATTCCTTTAGCTAATTAAGCACTTGCACACCAGATTGTACCAATAAGTTATTTATTACCTCTTTCCCACTTTGCGAATGGCCTTAGACACATTGTGACCATAATGGGTTTATGCTACCTATGTGAAGGCCAATGTAGTCTAGGAAAGAAAGCTTCAAAGAAAAGAAAAGAAGGAAAGAAATAAATCATTGGCCTTTGTGAGCAGAACGCGATTAAGAGGTATATAGTGAAAACCACAAAGCGATGCCTAAACCTTAATTAGGTTGAGTCTATCTGAAACTTAGTGTTCGCTACAGGTGGATAGGTAGGGATTTAACGTAATTTGTGGTGTATTCTGAGTCATTGAGAGTCAGGGGTGAAGCTTTGAAGAGTTTGTGGTCAGAGTGATCCTTTTGGCTTGTTGCCATAAACCTTAATTGGTTAGGGTCATCGGTGGGCCCAGTTATCATGGACTTTATTAGTCGAGTTTAACAATTGCACCCTCTGATGTGACCAAATAAAGAAATAAGAGCAGCCAGCTAGTCCTCTTCCAAGTTGGTCAACAGTTTAAGGCCATGAGGTAGCTAGGTTGGGGGGAGGAATAGCTTGCAATTTATTGGCTCAGAAGAAGCGGATTACCTTAAGAACAGGTAGATGTTGTGGTGGAAGTTCGGGTTGACTTCTTTGGGCAGATCGCCCTCGAGACTTGTTCTTGCATGGTCTTTGTTCTTTCATGTCGGTTTTCGTTCAAGTTCTAAATTGTTCATACTAAAGGTAAAGCTTACATGTACACACACTTTTTGAACAATATACACTTTTAAGTAAAATAAACATACATATACACTTTATTGTTTTAGCATTGCTAAGGGACTAGCAACGTGTCGGTTGGGAGTGTGATTAGTGCCCCGAAAAGTGCTATTTAGGGAGTCCTATTTAAGATAGGTTTGAGTGCTTTTCTTGCACCCCAATCATATGAATTAAGCCAATTGATGTGCGAGGTCACTTCAGTACCATTAATTTGTTTCGAGTTTGTTTTTGGATAGTTTTGTAGATATTGGGAACTTCAGTTAGCGGGCTTGGCTTCTTATTGGTGCTGAATGCAGAATCCTCGATGATTTCCACCGGCAGACGATGAAATGTGAGATGCGTGAAGAATTGAAGGCAAAGTGATGAATAAAGGTACGAGGAAGTGATGCGAGTAGCAAAGCAGAGAGAAGCGGGAACAAAGCGGGAATGTTCGCTATGATTGAGAGAATTTCGCTAGGATTACAAAAATTTCGCAATCATAGCGAGAATTTAAGCAATCCTAGAAATTTTAAGCTGTATGTGAGGCCCCATTGAAGCTATAATTCGCTAGCTAGCGAAATTCTTGTGTAATTTTCCATTTTAGCTATCTCTGTAGAATTTCGGCTAGGCGCTGGTGAAATTTCGCTAGTAGCGAGAATTTTCGTATGCTAGCGAAATTTACTTATCATGAAATTCTCATTTGTGTTTTTGGTATTTTTTGATTCAAAACGACCACGTTTTGATATTTTACCATTTTGTCCCTTATGTAATTTCATATTTTAGGCATTTTTGTATTTCACACCTTTAGGGTTGACTATATAAGCCCCCACAACTTTGTAATACGAGTAACTTTTCATTTTTAGACATTTCCATGACTTTTTGTTTAAGTTTACTTTGCTCTCTCTCTCTCTTCTTTCTCTCATTTTCTCAGTGCCAAACACTCCCTTGAGGATGACTCAAGGGATGCGCGCTTCAAGCCTCATAGCTTTGAAGAGGAGGGTTGCTAACGGTTTTAAGTGTTGAGGTTGTCCCTCATGCTTTGAATATTCTGGTACAACATTTATGATTCCCAACTTTCCAAACTTGGGTTTAATGCCATTTAATGTCTTTCTTTTGGTCAATACTTGTCATACTTTAGGGTTGGTGCATTCTTAATGGTAGATGCGCGATATCCTTTAGATGTCATTCTGAGCCATTAAAAAGGGAGGTTAAATGCTAGGGTTTCCTAAGCGAATGGGACTTTGAATGCTTAGTATTTGGTTGACTCAAATAGAGGTAGTTACAGGGTTAGGTTTATGGCCCAAACAAAGATCCGGTTTTGGCTACGACTATATTTCATTTGCCACTAATGCGAGAAATAACTTGGGAACATTTTAATAGCCCGTATTATCAAGCTTTATGACCCGAGCCTTGAAGTTATCATTTCACATTTCACATTAAGCCATTACGGTTAATTAGGTGAACAAACAACTACTGTTTTAACGAATCCCGCAATCGAACAAAGCGCACCATTTTCAAACATTGATGCAAATCATTCGTGGGATGAAAACCCATCCGTGTTAAATACTGGCGTACTCTGCGATGACTACGGCGATGAGAGAACAGGATAGATTTTGTTGATTACGGATCCGCCCTCTTTGTGGCGCGATCACCTATGACTACATGTGTTGTGCGTTTAAGCACAACATCTATGGGGATCATCGGAGGTTCAGGTGGTATGCACGACTCCTACGTCCTTTGCCTCTGAGTTCTTTGCGAATCGGTGCCCCCTCTGAGTCCCGGCAGCCGAGAATCACAGCGACGTGGTGGCGCGAAATTTGAAGAACAGTCCGCCCGGGGACGAGCTGACTCAATCCTCTTTCTTCCCTCCTTTTTAATAAAGAGGGCCTTTGTTTCTTAGGACTTATATGCTGTGACCTTTGGCGCTTTAATAAAATAAGATTTTTGGCTTTATTTATGCTATTTCCTTTCTTTTTTTCATCCCAACGCCATTGGTGTACTTATGAAACATAATCTCAGCTTACTTAAGCTGTGAGAACTCATTCTCTGAGTTTAGCTAGGTTAGTATCTTGGGGTATAAATAGTGAGTCGGACGGAGTGGGGCTATTCTGGGGCTTGGTCATGCACTAGTAGGCTAGAAGCCTTGTTCGGTCTCTTTTTTTTTTTTTTTTTTTGAAAATGCTAGTAGGTTAAAAAGCCGTGCCTGGATTTTTTCTTTTTTTTTTTTTTTGTGCTTTGAAAGTGCAGCCGAGGTGGCTGCAGAACCACAGTCGGTCTTTTGAAGATGTCAGCCAGGACTTAGAGCCACAAGTGTGGTGATCTTTTGAAAGTGCCAACAGGCTTAGAGCCATAAGTCTGGTCTTTTGAAAGTGTCAGTAGGCTTAGAGCCACAAGTCTGGTATTTTGAAAGTGTCAGTAGGCTTAGAGCCACAAGTTTGGTCTTCAGAGTGCCGGCCAGACTTGGAGCCACGTCTAGTCATTTGAAAGTGCGTGAGCTTAGAGCCACAAATCGGTCTTTTGAAATAATTAGTTACTCAAGAATTGAGTAAATAATGCCTTTAAAGAACACCTGATTAATAATATTCCAAAGATTGAAGGAAAATATTCTAAAGATTTTTTTTATTAATAACCCCCTTAAAGAAAACTTTACTAATAATACCTTTTAAGGTGCATAGCATTCCACGTTCTAGGCAACGATGCTGCATGCAGTGTATTTAATGTGGACTGACCAGAAATTTGGTCTCACTCTTCTTACTCCACGTGTGGCCCCTCCCAATTTAGCTAGATTTGCGTACTAGGTCAGCCGTGTTTTCAAAGACTTTTCTCAATACTAGATCCCCGACTTGGAATAGATGAGGCTTTGTATGCTTGTTGTATAAGTTTTCCATCCTTTGTTGGTAAGATGCTATACGTATAGTGATTACTTCCCGGAGCTCATCTGCCATATCTAGGTCCTTGGAGATGACTTCAGCATTAGCCGTTTCAGGAACCTCGGCTCGAAGCTTGGGCATCCTGATTTCTATAGGAATAATGGCCTCTATACCATAGGTGAGGGTAAATAGTGAAACTCTGTCGCCTTCCGGCTGAGCTAAACTAGGTAGTTCATTCACCCGTTTTCCCTAGTAGGAATGAAGAAACTTTTCAAGCGTCGAGAGTTTTATTGGATGCTTCCGCTTGGCCCATTACTTACTTTGAGTCACATGAGGTTAGTCTGATTTTTGTTTTACGATTGATCTGTAGGATTGCTTAGATCTATTCATACCTTCCTTGGATTTAGAGAAATTTGCTTCTAGGTAGGCGACTTCCTTCGGCCAAACTAGCTAGTAATCATGTGATCCCAGGCTTGTGCACGGATATTGTCATCCAACATTGAGTACCTATCAGCCCGTTTGTATAACTCTTCCATCATTTTTGGCGGGTCTAAAGATAGGGACTGGAAAAAATGAGTGGATGGCCCAAAGCTTATCCTGAGTTTTAGAAGACGGCGTCCAAGCTATACAACTTTATTTGTTGGACGGCTTGCCCAAACCTCTTTGTGAAGTCACGAATTGACTCTTCTTCTTGTTTGAGAATGGTTTGTAAAGAGCTGATGTTTTTCTTTTGTCACAACGAGTAGAAATACTGTGATATGAATGCGGCCCATAGTTTGTTGAATGAATTTATTGAGTAACACGAAAGCTTGTGAAACTAAGCCAGCGTTGGCCCCTGCAAACTGGCCAGGAATACTTTGCATAACAACCGATCATTACTAACATTGAGTGTCATTGCTTAGTTGTAATGGAGCATAGGGATTAGTCGAGCCATTGAATGTAGTGAAAAATGGAATGGCAAACCCACAGGGCAGCTCGTAATTAAGGATGTGTTACCCTAGGGGTGAAGAGAGTACGTCATCGGGTCTTCGAATTACGGTCGTCGGCAGTATGTAAAACGTTGGTGTTATACCAAAGGCAGGCTGTGTGGGTGGCATTGGTGGCAACGTGCCTGAAGGCAACACTGGCGGGTTTCCTAGGGTTTGACCCGGCTGATACTATCTTCTGCTTACCACACTCCTTGCCTGCGGCTAGGAGTGCACCCTTGCCGGCGTCGAAGGCGGGAGTAAGGCGAGCCTTTGCGTGATCTAGTCCTTGTGTTTCGCCGAGTATTCTTTCAGATGAGGGTCGGGGATGGGGGGCGCACAGGATGGATTCGTCGTTCATTGGTGTGTATCACGCGTCATCGGGGAGGAATGGGCCTCTTCCCTTGCACTCGCGGCGTCCGGTTGCGCCTCCAGCGGCGCTATCTTCTTGGCGTCTTTCCCGAGATCATGAATTTTTAATACGGGCCCTTGATTGGCCGTTCTTAAGTAAGCGCTTGGCACGATCCTCACTGACATCTTTCATCTGTCTTGCTTGTTCCCTTTGCTTTCTCTCCATGTCCTGACGCTAGTGGAGGAATTGATCTTCTGGCAATTGATTCATCGAAATGCTTGTCATCGCGACTGCCTCAGGCGAACTAGACATAGAATAGGGGATCGATAGAGCTCCAGGTGATGAAGGGCTACTTGGCTTGTTGTTGAAGCGAGCTCTTGCGGCACATCGCAGGGCCTTTGTTCGATTCCCACGAGGCAGCGCCAATTGTTGTTACCTTGATCGTCTGACCTCTAGGGCATCAATGGTTGAATGTAAAACCTCGCAAAAGAGGCGATCCTGGCCAGCGTGGGTCGGTCGCCTCTCGATCAATTAAGTCGTAATCTGAAGGAAGAAGGAAGTTCAACGCGAGATGAGATTCCTTACCTTCATCATGAAGTCTTCTAATTTATAGAAAGTTGTTCCACGAATCCCTCTTCTTTCTTTAGAAGAATCTCTCAGCTTTCTTAAGCCTGAAAATCTACATTTTCCTTATCGAAAACTAAATTCTTCTTTATCAAAGATTAATCTTCCGAGAAGTAAGAGATTTGGAAACTGGGAAATTCATGGATAAATACCTTTTGTGTATTTCCCGCCTTTATCCATTCATACATAGTAAACTTGCCATAAGCAGGAGGATGGCCGAGTAGGGGACTTGGAGCTCTAGACGGGCTGCCCTGAGGTTGGCCTCTGGGAGGACACCTGACTTTCATAGACGAGGGGCTCCGGAATTTCTCGTATAGATAGTGCCTACCAGCTTTAATATGGAAGGTAAGCTCGAGCCGCTTCACATCATGGGCCAAGCGGACTATGGACTGAGTAGGCCTGGCCCTAGGCCCATCAAGTAGTGGGTTTAAAACCCATGGTGCTCACATATATAACTCCAGAAAACTAAATATTTTCAGCGAACCTTCGTTTTCTCAAGAAAGGTATGGCCTGAAGAGCTTCAGTCTTTTGTTCTAGTATCATCTCTTGTGTTCCATACGGCATAGACAACTTAATTGTTGCATTTGGCGGAGTCTAGATTCGATTCATTATCGGGTTGACAAGTTATTCCAAATTGAAATCCATTTATAGAGTTTCATTTCTGTCTTACTTGAGTGGGATGAGTCTTGAGTTTAACTGGGATCAAAGTTTATAAATGGTGCCTGCTTTAACTAGGTCATCTTTCTCATCTTCATCCACACAAAATCCTCATCCCATTCTAAGGTAATCTTTAGAAAAATCCATTGTGAAAGTGGGATCATCTTCTCTTGAATCCATTGGAAAATTAGAATCTAGTTTTCTAGAAACCCGAAGCGACGAAGCGTTACGAGAAAAAAGGAACAAACCACAGAATGGGATCAGCTAATCCTTAACATTGATGTGAAGTAACTGAACACTCGCCATGGTGACTTAAATCCGGTCTTGTGGCGTTAAGCCGTGGCCGAGGCTCGGTGGTAGGAAGGTTGGGCGTGACCCCAGCTCAACCACCTCGGGCATCAAGGGGGATGGGATCGGATACATGAGTAAATAGACCGCCTCGAGCATGGGAGACAAAGCAAATGGTGCATGCATGGCAATCCCTCATCGGGCGTTACAGCCCAGTGATTAATGTATGGATTAATGTAGAAATTAAGCAAGTAACATAAAGGCGTTGAGGACCACCACCCATGTCCTCATCTCATAACCGTTCACTATGTAGCCCTCCTGATGGGTATATAATGTATGGGGATGTACCCGATTGGGCATCAGATATATATTTTCTGAATAATAAACAAATTCTTTTAGGAAGGACTTGAAACCTTTCCATTGGCGTTGTTTGTGGGAATAAAAATCTCACAATTCTCTAAGTTCTTTGAAAAGGCAGATAGGAAGCTCATGGCTTGCCTAATGGGAGAAATTCCTCTTCGACTCTGGTCTGCAAAACAGGCAGCGTTGATGTCATTGGGCCGTGGCGTAGAAACCAGGGTCAGTTATTTGCCAGATCAGCTTAGTGGAATACGGTGGGTGTCGGTTTTCGATCTGCCAGGAATCGAGGCGGAGTCTCCTTTGTCTTGGAGCTCTCACCTAAACCACGATACCTGCATCAACCTGTCTGAAGCAGTCTGATATAATCTCAAGGATAACAACGTAGTCAAAGCGACTGGGACATAGCGATATCCATCAACATATATTATGTCCCCATAGTTCTAGAGTTAGTAAATGACTCTTATACAACACATATATTAAATTCTAAAATTCTAAGAATTCTGCCACATGTGAAGAGCCATCAAAGCCACACTAGAAGCATAGCTGAAGCTTCGACCTCTAAGGCAGAGCCGTCCTCATGCGCTTCTGCACTGTAATAAAAAATAAGAAGTTACAGCGGGGTGAGCTAAAGCTGATAGGAGAATCGCCCTAATGGGCTACTCACCACCTAAGTGCGTTGCAATGTTCAATTTAAAGCACACATTCAGAAGCAAATCACGTGATCACTTGAGATATACACATGACTGACTTAGATCCAGAGTCCTCAGAGCTCTCTCACACTACTTTAAGCCTTGTATGAGAATTATTATTTTATTAATTAGCCCTCCCGATGTATATATATCAATTGGGCGCTAGGCGGGTGATATATAAGTTGTTTGTGGACTACCCTCTGATGAATATCAATTGGGCCGCTCCGACGATTGATATTTTTTGGTTTGGACTACCCTCCGATACTTAACATTTTTAGACTACCCTCAGAACCATCTTCTCTAGACTTATACCATGCACTAACTCCTATAGTCTAGAATGTTGATTACATATGGAAATACATGTATGATTCACGTCTGATTTAAACCATGCAAATATATATACATGAATATATTTGCATGTAAAACTTTCAAATCACACAACATGTTATGTATTTGCCATTCAAGCATCAAAATTAGCTCACTTGGGCTAATATCTGAAACCACCAAGTATTCGGTCCCGTTGCCAAGTAAACACATATTTTCCCAATACATTTTAGGTCACTATTCCTAGGAACAGTAAAACCCTAGGTTTTACAGTTTAAACACTTATTCATTCATCGGTTCACTTTGTGAACCCGCATTTCACGGCCCTTCTCGGCCCAATTTCAATCAACACATGATTAACACCAAGAATTTTTAAGTTCATTACCACATCCGCCGTGGAGGCGACCAATTCACTCATTGGAGCTCAACTTTTTTATATAATTCGATCCCGATGTTTAGGGCCAAGTCAAACTGACCCACCCAATGGCCTCTGTGACTCAAACATTTGAAGAGTACTAAAAATGAGATAAAACCCAAGTAGGGAGAAAATCCTACCTGGGGAGTTTGTCAAAACTTCATAAATCCGAGGTCCACCGTGGCCTACTGCGTGACGTTTTCCCTTCTTGCTCGGATCGAAGTCAGATTTTGATTTCGGGATCTTAGAGAGAAGCACCCTCTCTCTCTGACTCTCTCAAAACTAACCTACTGCATCTCCCCCAAAAATCCCTCCGTTTTCTATTTTTTTTTGCTAAATGGAGAAGATGGAGTACTATTAACTCTTGATCATTATAGTCACTTAAAATCAATTTCTATAATGCCCATTATGTCCCTCTTTTACCAGATTTGATGTTCGGCACTACCTCGGTCATCCATTTTCATTATTTCTCTACTCATACCACTTATGGTACATGAGTACATGCTATCTGCGCCTTTCGTCACATCGAAAATCGGTTTACGGCACCCGAACAGCGATGCCTCGAAAAACGTGTCGACTCCGACTGTCTCGAAAAATTATGAAATTTTACGTGCCAACTAGATTTCACGAGACGATTCGGTACAATCCGTTTTGCCATCCAAGATCTAGAGAATTAATTATGGATTTTAGCAAGAGTACCATTTTGTAATCAAATTACGATTTTGTCCTTTTTCCGAAGTGGAATTTCGGGATGCTACGGGAGCGGTTCTTGAAGGATGACAAAAGATCCCACTAGCGATGCGGCCTCGTTCTGACCTCATGCGACGGCCAAGGAGGACATAACCTTATGGAATGCGACAATCCCTATTCCTCGCCCTAACATCCCAACTGCACCTCGCAGCCCTGCGTGATCTGAGTTCACGGATAACTTTTCTCTTCCCTAGCTATGGGATCACCTTCCTACTAATAATCGCCGATCGATTTGATCTCCTTCTCCCCACGGGAGAATCCCGAACCCTACATTGCGGCGTTGGATGACATGTCATCATCCTGTTTGTCCCCACCATCGCGAACCACGATGCTTCTGCCCTTACAAAGTTCGGATGCGATAGCCTGCAGGACCCTTTTGACCACCTTATGCACTTCAGCTAAATAATGACTCTCAAACGGTAGCGATGCTTTGTTGTGTAAAGTCTTTCCATCAAGTTTAGTGAGTTCCACTCTATCATGGTTCCACTGTTTAGCTTTGAATACGGGACCTTTTTCCGCTACCTATCCGATAAGTTTGTCGCTCAGTACATGTGCTCATTGGGAAAACGAGCATCATTTGGTCTCTTCCATGTTGGATGGGAAGATTAGAATCCCGTCGAGGAATTTATCTGTGCTTTAGATTTGTGATCCTCGGCTCAACATCGTCGGCCTCGATAAAGTTTTGCAGCTCATCCTAATACCCAATTCTTCGTTCATTATCATTACATCCCCCACGCCATCGACGAGCTATTCCAATGAGAAATCGATGCGCCATGCTGAGGGCGGCGTTGTCTTGCAACTAAGTGAGCGATTAAGCGACACACACTAAGACTCACGGCGTTATAGCCGGAGGCCGGAAACTAAGCATTGATGACAAGGACTGGAGAGGTGAGCAAAATTCTAGGGAGTCAAAAATCCGGTCGGCCTGATTGTGCGCGAGTTTGACGGATCCATGTCCGAATCTAAGGCATGATAATAACATAGAGTATATTTGGTTGACATGTCACCTTAACACATCTCCTTCCTTGTCCGATCCTTATAGGGGTTTAAGTAACTGAGCCTCGGTAGGAGACCGGAGAGGGACAGAATCTCAATTTTGCAGTATCATAGGGACATCGGGCATCGGACCAACCCACTTGTCTGGCTCTAAAGGCTCTTGAATTATTTGGATTTAGAAAATGACATCTACGAGGGAATACATGGAAAGTGGTCTGAACAATTTGCAAGTCTTGTAACCCATAAGCATGCGACCTGTGATAGATACAATTCTCGTTAGCCCAACAACGGCTAAAACTCGAGGTCAACCCTACTCGAGTCTCTTTGTGGCTGGAGTTAATTATTGTTTTTCCCCATGCAGCACCCATACCTTTGACAAACTCATCACGTTTTTCGAGGCTCCTTTACGGCAACTGTCTATGTCTTATGATGATGCACTTGATCTAACTTAGGTCGGGAAGTATCTAATGAAAAGAATCTTGGTAGACCTTGGTGAATTAAGTCGACACCTTTCTGCACCTTTAGCCTTGCTCGCTTAGGGTATAAAGCTGGAGCAATCTGCATGATCATGGAAGGTTGTTGGTTGGCTTTAATGGTTTATGCTTGAATTCGAACAGAGATGGTGTTGCTAGTTTCAGCCGACCTTTGTCATTGTGTCGCCCCATTCCACGATGATTGATGAGTCGTCATCCTTCAATGCCATTTTATGGCGCACTTGGATCCACGCGATGAAGACTTTGCCATCCTCATGCTCAGTATATGTTAAGTTACTTGATAGGGGTTAGATTGGCGTTAGGGAGACCGGCGACGATGGGACTTGTTCTGAGTCCACAGTAGAGATGATGATGCATGAGTAAATGTAGCAACAAATAGGCCCACCTTGCCAAGCAGGATGAATCCAGAATCATGGAGCCTCTTAAACTACATCACTTGTTCGGCCCGACCAGGCTTGAGCAGGTTAGCGTGTGAACACGCCTCGTCCAAGATGAAGTTGACTCCCTGCTATCACTTTTACAAGAGTACGGTGACATTTTCACATGGTCCCACTCCGATATGCTAGGGGTTTCCCAAGTCGTAACCGACAACATTTGAACCTCCCGGAATAAGCTTTGAGGCAGTCAGGCGTAAATTAAGGCAATTCCATTTGAAGCACTACCAGTGATAAAGCATGAAGTAAAAAAACACGTGATTTCTGATAACATCCACATGTATCCACGGAGCTTGGAGCACAAGGTGTTTATCACTCCGACGGGAATGTATTGCTACAATGTAATGCCTTTTGAATTGAAGAATGATGGAGCCACATATCAGGGCATGATGTCCTGCATTTTTGAACCCTTGTTAGGTAACACCATGGAAGCGTATGTTGATGACATGTTGGTGAGTCGTCTTTGGGAAGATAAATTTTAGGACATTGTGAGAGAATTCGAGGTGATGAGAAAGCCATAGGTTATGGCTGAACCCAAAGAAATGTGTATTCGGGGTCAGATTTTAAAACTTCCTAGGGTTCTGATGGCCCAAGAGGATCGAAATGACAACCCAGACAAGTCGAGGCCATCCACACAGTGCCTTGATCACGCGAAAAATCAAATATAGAGGCTAACGGGGAAGTTATCAGCATTAAACGGGTTCATCTCCTGGAATTTAGATCAACTACAACCGTTCTTCGCCGCTCTCAAATGAGCCACCTGGAAAGGGTGGGGACCGGAGTACAACAAGGCCTTTCATGCTATCTAAGAGTTTGTCACCTCCTCGCTTCCGTTGTCTTAACTAGTAAGTGAGGAGGACATCTACTTGTATCTGGACGCCTCGGCCACAGCTGTGAGTGCGACTTTGGTGAGATCAAGCAAGGGTGGAAAGCAGAGACTAGTGTACTTTGTGAGTAAAGTGTTGATGGACGCTAAAACAAGGCAAACTAATTTTGAACGAATAGTGTTGGTCTCAAAGCTTGACAACGAGTGAGCCCATACTTCCAAGCCCACACTATAGTCATACTCACTAACCACCCGATATGAGCCATACTCCACAAGCCCGGGCGGCTTGAGCTGGCTCTGAAGTGGGCGGGTTGAGGTTGAGTAGTTTGACTTGCTTGAGTATCGCTCTAGGTTCAGCTTGTCGAGGTCAAATTCTTGAATTTTCTTGCTCCGAAATGTCAAATGCGGCCATATTGGGAACTCTATGAGCGAGTCATGGCTCCTCGAGAATGAAACTGACTTATCTAGAGCCACGGGAGGGGGAGCAAGTATGATCTGTTTCCCGAGCTTATCCGTTGCTCGTGAGATGGCGAGTGCGAGGGCACATTCTGTTGGGCCTTCGGCTAAAGAACTCTCTGTTACTAAATTGAAGCTTCGATGTGATTTCCTTGGCCAGGTAGGCGTCTCAATTCTGAGGGTATGATTAGTATCTTAAATGCACATTATATCCCATGTTTTCTTAGAGTTTTAGTAGTTTTATGACATAAATGAGTGTCCTAATGCTATTTTTTCTCAATTTTGTGAATAGGCCAACCGTTGAGTGGAAATGAGCTAAATCGAAGAAAAATTGGTAAAGTCATCATGAAGTTTCAGCAAACATGTGATCCTCTTGCCTGTGTGATGACCTTCTACTTAGCTCCCTCATAGTAAGGAGCACATTCTAAACTCGGGGGCTTCAGTAGACACAATATCACATGATTCGGAGTCCAGATGAACAAGATACAACATCAAGAAGTGAAGAGGCGATTGCCAAATTAAGCTTAAGTTACTCACGCTTTAGCATGAGTGCCTCATGCTTAAGCGTGAGCATACTCAGGCTACGGTGTGAGTTGGCTTTAATAGTTCCAGTAGCTCCCCATTTCGCCACTCTGTAGCATCAAATATGCCATGCTACAATGTGGATGTCGGGCCCAAATTGCTGCGAAAGACCATCTGTTCTCCTCTTTTATTACTCTTCTTTATTTCTATGGTTGTATTTCTCTTCTCCATGAGCTGATCTCATTTTCTAGGGTTTTTGATGTATTTTGACAATAAACTATGGTGTTGTGCTTTAATTTGTAAATCTTTGAACCTTTAATCTCATTATATTAAATGTTCTATTATTGTCTTCATGTTCATTGATGATTCATCTTCATTAACATGATTTGTGACCTAATTTGAAGATTGAGAAACAATAATAGGTTAGACCATGAGTGGAATGTCATGTTTTACCATAGAATAGAGATATTTGTGGGTTACATGTGGCTTGTTGGATTTCAATTGCTTAATGCATCCTTGGTTATGATGGTTTGAGGTAGAGATACAATATAACCTTTTCCAAGGGTAAAATGTTATTGCGTGAGAAGGAATAACATGTGCTTAGATGAAATTCACCATGAATATATGATTTAGGCATCATTCGGAAAAAGTAGAGCCTCACCATAGGAATTTGTTAGATGAAATCAAAGCCATAGGCATTCTTGTAATTACATTTTTTCTTTGCATGTTAGAGACTTTAGTTTAGGATTTCTTTAGTTTAGATTATTTTCCATTTCAACTTCACCTTTGTGTTTATCCAAATAAAGTTAGGACTATTCTAATTTCAGTAATTAGTAACCTAATCCTCGTGGGACGATACTCATACTTCTATTTTATTACTTGAGGAGGCGTTTTCACTTGCGCACATAGACGTACACATTTTACATAGCACAAATCAAGCCTATCAAGTTTTTGGCATCGTTACCTGGGATTGGTGATTTTACTAATATTGATACCAAGGAGTCCTTCTTTCCTTTAGATATAGTTAGTCTTGTTTTATTTTCCTTCTATATTTTACTTTGGTTGTTTTCGTTTTTGTTTTGTAAGATTTAACACATAATAGATCCTTTCATGGAACTATCAGCCCCGAAATGGCCACTCCTTACTCAGCAGCTAAGAAATAAGGGCAAATAGTTAATGAGCATCGTCAAAGAGTGAAAGTTAAGTGGCCAGAACCCATATGTTTATGAATCATGTTCGGTATGGAGGTAAACCCCATACTAGAACAATTATAATTTTGGATGGGGACCATCCTAGCCTCTCATGGGAAGCAGAAGCCATCATACTCTCCATTCTGCACAATTCCAAAAGGATCTAAGCTTAGAAGAAACCATATTTCAATTGGCTAAAGCAAGGGCTGAAATGAAAAATTCTCGAGCTCAAATGGCCAAATCAAGTCTAGAGAAAACCATGGCTGAATGGAGAAGAGCTCAAGTTAATTTTGAAAACTCTCAAGTCAACTTCATGGGGGAGGTGAACGAACCTCCACAAGAGGAGTTAATATTTGAAAATGGAGTGGATGAACTAGCCATCTCAATGGCTTAATTGGCCAAGACTAGAGTTGAATTATGCATGGAAGAAACAAAGGCAAATGTCAATCTCAGTTCATACCACTCAAGAGCTTGGAAGAGACAATAAATCCAAAAGGCAACTTCTCAAACTCAACTCGAAATTAGATAGAACAACATCACAAAGGAAGGAATAGAGTATGGTGGAGTTAATGGCCCAATACATGAAAAACATAAAGCTTCCCCACCAATCTTGATGAAGTTGGAAAAAGAAGATGTAGACCTGAAAGCTATCACCTTGATGAGTGGTGGAGAACTTGAGGAGCTTATAAGAGAAGAGGTTGATGCAAATGAGTTAAAAGAGCTAGTTGCTAAAGAAGATGAGTCAACTTCTCCATAACCAAATGAGAAGAGAGAAGAAGTTGTAAAGACTTTTCCAAAGATGACTCTAAGGGTGAGATGGCATAAGGGTGAAATGAAAAATGACCCCCATGTCCTAGGTGGATGGTATGTTCGGTTGAACAAGGGATTGGAAGCAACCATGTGAAACAAAAAGAAAAAAAGGCCAAAAAAATGATCGTGGAAGATTATGTGCTCAAGTTGCTAATTGAATACATTGTATTCTTAGGAACTAATGGTGGAGGGAATCATCATTCTTTCGAAGTAGTTAGGTAGTCAATCACAGACTCTAAACAGCGGCTTCTTGGCGGCAAGCAGTAATGTTTTCTTTCCATTTTCCATTGCTTAGTCAGTCTTGAGTTTGTTTTTAGTTAATTTTTCTAGTTTGATATTGTTTTGTGCTGTTTTAGTTGTAATTTTCAAGTTTTGGAAGTTTAAAGTTGGTTCTAAAGCTGATAGAAATTGGATTATCAACGACCATCTTCAGAGGGGTCCTCTCTTCCTCTTTGTTTTTCATGCTCTAATTCATTAAGGAAATGTTTTGTTCAATTTTGGGGGGGGACAAATTGTGGTAGAATCAGCTTTGTATTTCTTTAGCATCTTGTGTTCTACATATTTGTGTTTTGTGTCTCATATGAGTTGGTTTGGTGCTTAACAACTATTTGGAGAATGCTGTGACATTATGCTTCAAAATTTTGTTTTATTTAGCCAAAACTTGGAATACCATCACATTTATGTGATCTAAGATTGAGTATATCTAGTGTTTGTGGGAAAACGGGTTTTAGAGCCTTCCGTAATTTGCCTAAAGAGCCACTTCTTAATGGAACTCGTGCACACACACACTAGATCTCGTTTGTACACACAGGTTTCGGTCTCTCGTTCTCAAACTAAACTTATCTTGAGAGGTTTTAACTTCCATAGTATTGGGACACCTCAATAAATAGGGCGATAGGCCACAACGATTACAAAAACAAAAAGAAAAATATAAAAAGAAAGAAAAAGTACGAAAAGAAAAAAATGCAAGAAGAAAAATAGATAAATGAGTGAGTTGTGCAGTGGAATCCACAGGCACGATCTAAAGGAAGCCTTTCAAGATCTAATGCCCTAAAAGCGGTAGTTGCAAGTCATTGACTTCACTGTCCATTACATGGGACAGAGGATGGTTCAGTTTCACAAGTAGGTGTTTGGGTTTTCTAATTGAGTGTTTGGGATGATGTTCGAGGAGCAATGCTGGTGCCACTGTAGCGGTGGGGAGTCTGACGGATCCAGCTACATGGACACTTTTCTAGAGTGCCTTAGCATTGCATCCTACTTTCTAGTTTTAGTATTGAATAACAGGTGCATTTATAGCCTATTTTTGTTATTATCTTTGGAATGAGTGAGTTGAGTTTGGTTGAAAAGTGTCTTGGAACCTCCATCTACATTTGAGATCTAACATGCCATTTTCATGGAGTTTCTTTTGGAAGGATTCATTGAGAAATTG